>CM076570.1:327395660-327539820 GCA_034641835.2 Pinus albicaulis | reverse complement strand
TATGAAAAGGTAACTTCCAGTTAGGTCCTCTTAAAATAGGTGCTTCAGAGATTTTTGTTTTCAGGGTCTCAAAGGCTAACTAGCAATCAGGATTCCACTTGAATTCACAGTCTTTGGTAAGTAATTTGAAAAGTGGAGATGCTATCTTGGTGAAGTATTCTATAAACCTTTGATAATATCTTGTGAATCCTAGAAAACTCCTAACATCTTTTTGAAAACTTGGAATAGATAAGTTAGAGATGACTTCAACTTTTGACTTATCGACTCTAATCCCATCCCCTGAAATGTGATATCCTAAAACAATTCCTTCAGTAAACATCATAAAACACTTCTCATGACTAAGTGAAAGATTCGCTTCTTTACATATCTTTAAAATTTTTTCTAAGTTTGTTAAGGATTCTTCAAATGTGTTTCCATAAACTGTGAAATCATCCATATATACCTCTACACAATCATGTATTAGATCTTAAAAGATTCCTAGTACTGCCCTTTGAAATGTTGCGGGTGCATTGCATAGTCTAAATGGCAATACTCAGTAAGCATAGGTAACCCAAGGACATGTAAATTTGGTTTTGTCTTGATCTTCAAGTGCTACCTGAATTTGGTTATAACCACTAAACCCATCTAGAAATGAAAAGTACTTTTTGCCAGCTAATGTATCTAACACTTGATCTATGAAAGGTAAGGGAAAATGATCTTTAAGAGTAGCTTTGTTTAATTCTCGGTAGTCAATACATACCCTCCATTTGCCATTTTTCTTTGGCACAATTACCAAAGGAGAAACCCACTGACTATCTGAAATGGGATAGATAAAGTTAACATTTAACAATTTCTGCAATTCTTCCTTAACAATCTCCCTAAGATTTGGATTCATCCATCTTTGAGGTTGTCTGATTGGTTTACAATTTTCCTCTATATAGATGTGATGAGTGCAAGTCTTGGGGCTTATCCCTTTCATATCAGTGTACGCCCATGCATATGCAGAAGAATGTCTCTGTAATATCTTGACTAGCTCTTCTTGTTGAGATTTCTCTAGGTTCTTGTTTATGTTTAAAGTTTTGCCTGGAAATATCTCAATTGTAGAGCTGCCAAATTTATCCATGAAGTAAAGAGACATCTGTCTTGATGATAAAAACTCAATGTTGGATTCTTCTTGAAATTGTTCATGCTTATATTCCGAAGATGATTCAAAGTTTTCTAAGGTATTCAAAATCTGGCTATCTTCACTAATTTCTGAAATTGTGAATAGAGGTTGTAAGTATTCTTCATCCTATATCCATTGAGTATCATCTAATTCTGTAATTATCTTTGCTGGAGGATACAAGGTAAATTTATTGGTTGAACTACCATAAGAGATGTACATATCACCGGATCTACAACTAATGAAAGCATTAACTGTAGCTAACCAAGGTCTTCCTAATATAACAGGATGCCCCCCTAGATTATTCTTAGGAGTGAGGATCATAAAATCCACAGGATATTCCCAAGAATCTAGGGACACTGGAATGTCTTCTATTACCCCATCAGGTTTGATCACAAATCTGTCTGCTAATTGTAATAATGTGGGTGTAAAAAGAAGATTAGGAAGATTCAGTTTATCCATGATTTGTCTACTCATGATATTGATTGCTGCTCCTAAATCAATAAGTGTGTTTTGGATCTCAATTCCATTGATGTGAATTTTAACAACTGGATTTCCTGGGTCTAGATACTTTGGAATAGTCATCTTACCCATCATGATATCTGCTATTTTTCCTGCCAGTTGAATTTTATTTATCTCTCTTATTCTTTTTCTAGTTTTCTTCATGCTCAACTCCTTTATTGTCTTTACTAAGATTGGAATTTCCTTGATGGCTTGTAATAATGGGATCTTAATACAAACATTTCTCAGCTCATCTAGGAAATCATAATTAGGCACCATAATTTGTTTTTCTACACCCCTATCAATTTGTAATCTTTCTGGAAAGGGAGGTGTAGAAGTGGATGTTGATGGCTGCTCTAATATAGGAGTTGAAATTATTAGTTCTTTTTGTTTTGATTTTTCAATGTTTGAGTCTTGGAAAGTTGTGTTCTCTTCAAGACTTTTATTTACCCGTAGAGAATCTTCCTCAGAATTGTCTTGCTCTTGTATGATTACAGAAGGTTTCCTCTTTTCAAGTATTCTTCCAGACCTAAGTTGAAAATCACTAAGGTCTAAAGGAGTGATCAAATAAGTTGGAAACTGTTGGCCTTCTATCATGTATGTGTTCTGAGGATTTTTATTGTTGGGGTTTGGTATGGGTTGGGTAGGCAACTGATTTGTTTTCTGAGGAAATGGTAATGGAAGTGGTTGATTTTGATGTTGTGGATTTTGAGAATATTGTTGAGGATTTTGTTGAGGAGGGAAATGTGGATATGGTGGATAGGATGGTGGATATTGGTAATACTGAGAGTATCTTCCATGGGGATTTTGTACTCCTTGCGCCCAAGTTTGTGATTGGTTTTGAAATTGGGGCCAATGTTGTTGCCAAGAATTCCAATTTGATGGGGGTTGATTATACAACTGATCATGAAATCCTTGTGTTTGAGGTCCTTGCCAAGGCCTCCTAGAGACAAAATTGAGAGATTCTGTGGAACTTGTAGGAGTTTCTTCTTTAAAGATAGCTTTAAGACTAGGAAGTGAAGGAAAACTCTTGGTCTCATGTTTTTCTGAACAAATTACACAAGTCTCTACAACTTTTGCATCCAAAGGGCACTCTCTCAAGGCATGTTTCTTTCTACATTTGGGACAAAAGATTGCTAAGGCATCAGATTCAGCTTTTTGCTTGTTTTGTAACTTAAAGGTGTCTATTTGTTCACTAAGACTCCCCAAGATATCAGATTTGAACTCATCAAGCATATGTCCTATTTCTGCCCTACTTACTGTCCCAGAAGCAGACTTACTTGCCCTTGCAAGAGCAAGGTCTCTTGGTCCTTTTACAGTTTTAGATTTCCCTCTTGAAAGGTTGATACATAATTCAACTATTTCAAGTAATGTGAGCTGAGATATATCCCCTTTTCCCATCATGTTAAGGATATCTAACCATTCATCCCTAATTGTCTTCAACAAGAGAGCTTTCAAGGTGTCTTGGTCTAAGTTTTCCATTTTTTCTCTTTTGATGTTGTAGTTAAATCTCTCCAACAAATCTTCCAAATTTTCATCCTCTTTTTGTAGCATTTTAAACACTTCCTCCTTATGGTTGACTGGCATATAGTAATCCAAATACCTCTCTAGAAATTCTTGTTTCATGTCTTCCCATGTCCTAATAGAATTGTTGATCAAACTCATAAACCACTTCAATGTTGCTCCTTTCAATGTTGAAGGAAATATTTTAAGTTTTTGAGCATCTTGTAAGTAGTCATAAGTTCTACACAGGACTTCAAATTCAAATAGGAAGGTTTCAGGATCTTCAGTTTTAAGTCCATAGAAGTTTGGAAGGACAGAGGGTGAAATTTTTTTCATAGTTGTATTAGTTTCTTCATCTACTATAGGAAACCCAAAAGAGCTTCCCATTTCTCTTCTACCTCTTCCTCTGCCTCCTTCTCCTTCTGCACCTCTACCTCCTTCTCCTCTACCTCTACCTCTACCCCCTCCAAATAGTGTGTGTTCTCCATTAAAAAATCCTCCTCCCCCTTCTTTTGCCATAGTTGATTCTTCTGTGGAAGTTGAAAGGTTTAAGTCCCTAGCAGGGGTTCCTGAATCTTCTTCCAAGACAGGTTCAGTGGGTAAAGTGGAAGGTTTTTCTGATGGAATATCTCATCTTAAGTCCTCTAGAAGTCTAGGATCAGTAAAGGATGGAATGTGGGTTTGAGTTGGAGGTGTACTGGCTCTTGGTCTTGGTAAAACAAGTGGTGTTCTAGGAATCAAGCTTCTGCTTCTTATGAATCTACCCCTTGAGTCTCTTTCTCTACGCATGTCATTGTTTTTGGGAGGTAAGAAACAAGGCTACCTAGCTACACTTCCCCGGCAACGGCGCCAAAATGTTGTGCTCAACTTAGTGTTCCTAAATTGAGGTCATAAATTATCAACCAGGGTCAATAAACTGCTGAAGTGTGGTGCACTATATGTGCCTAGGTATCTGTTTCTCACTACGTTGTGTTTAGTGTTTTTTATGATGTTTTTGGTTTTGTGGTTTTATGTTAAGAAGGAAAAGAACTAAATGTTGAAAAAGAACAGTTGTTGGTCACACTAAAAACAGAGCAAAACCTATACTAAAGAACATAAAATGCAAAGTTTGATAATGACTCATAGCAAGAAAATAAATCACAACATGAACTCAATAACTCATAACATAAACTCATCCAATTCATTCATTAGAAATATGTTGGAATAGCTTGAGAAAAGGACAATTTTAGTACAAATTAGGTTCTCCTAAGTAAACAACCATCTTACAATATTACAAAGAATCTCATCCATGGCTAAAAGTTTATTGGAACACAATTGGAAAAATACTATTTGTAGCACAATAAGATTTCTCCTCTGAATTAACTTGTAATGCTAAGATCAATCCATTCTGCAGCTCCTCGTGTCACTACTAAGCCTTATTCGAAAGTTAGAGATTTTCTAAAATAGTTTTTTTGGAAAAAAGGCTTATTTGTGAAATTGCAAAAGATTGCAGAACAATCAAGGCCTTAAACTGATATCACTAATTCATTCCTGTTCATATGATGATGCATTAATAGAAAGTCGAAACAAGATTAGTTTGTAAACAATGAAGGCCGTGAAGTCTAATTTTGACAGTTAACACAACTTAAAGAACAATGGATAACACTGAACTAGAATGAAATTGCTCAAACTTGAAACACAGTGATCAAAACTAAACTAGAATGCTTTTAGCCTAAATTTGAAATACAGTGAACTGGAGTTTGAACTAGAATGTCACTAATCTAACTTAAAGTACAGTGAACAGAGTTATACTAGAGTGCCATTATCAAACTTGAAACACAATGACAGAATTAAACTAGAGTGACATCTACCTCCGGAGTACTACAACTAGACTAAAGATGAAACTAATCACTAAAATGTCTCAGCGCTGTCTCATTCGGAATTAGTGGTATTTTGGAATAATTTATGGAACAGGACTGGCTGCAACATGTTATGTAAATGAGCATGAAAGCATACAATTCAACAAAATACAGCAAAGCTCTAAAACACCACAGCTATGTCTCATCTCGAATTAGTGATATTTTGGAAGAGTTTATAAGATCACGACTAGCTGTAACAACTGATGTAATTTAGCACAAAATCATAAAGTTCAGAGAAATGCAACTAACTCCTAAATACTACAGTTATATCCCATCCAATGTGAGTGGTATTTTGGAAGAGTTTGTAAGGATAAGACTAACTGTGGCATCTGCTGCAAGTAAGTATAAAAACACAAAGTTCAGAAAATTAATTAAACTAAGAATGAAACAAGGCTAAGTTACTTATCTAAACCATATGAACAAAGCTTCTTAGGTAGTAGGGGCCCTCTACCACCGGATTAGCACGCAAATCTACTCAAGATTGACTCAACTCTTGCAATAAAGTGATGCTTCTTTCATTAAAGGAGAAATTCTTCAAAACAGAGTATTTACGGTCTTCTGAGATCTAGTAATAAAGCATAAATCTAGCTAAGCTATTTCTCGGTCTCCCGAGCCATACTTATAACAAAATTACATAACTGTCTTTGAGATAAAACAAGAGTAATTGTCTTTCCAAACTAAAATCAAAATAGGACTCTGGTGGTGGCCTCGTTCTATGATTAAGGACATCTGTACAGTCCTTGTCCTATTAGAAGTCTGTCACCTAGTTTTGGTTTCCCATGTGCATAACCGCTTGTAGACTTGAGCTCAGACTTCGTGGAGAGCAAGAAATGATGGGGGAGTGATGTGGAATATGACCATATGCATTTTTCCTTGAGGTGACACTTGGAACCTGTGTAAACATGAGAACGACTGCGGAATAGGCGACTGGCTACAAAATGACTGTGTTCTGTAGCCGAGTCTAGTAAAAAATTGCTATAATAACAAAATCATGAAAATATAGCAAGTTAGTCATTATATACATTCTTAAAGTAATCCTAATCAATCCTATTGATCATTTAAGCCTGTAATTGATGAGGGACAAAGAAAATGAAGTGAAATGTGGTGGAAAAGAAGGACATCTTTGGGGCTCAACAAAAAACTTAATATTTCTCCTTCTAGTTTGAGTTTAGATTTAATTTAGGATTCTTAGCATCTACCCAGATCTGTATTTTTCTGTTAAAAAGCCTTGTTTATGAGTTTCTTTCAGCAAATTTTTCATCTCATCAATCTCCGTTAAGTTAATTGGGTGTTTTGAGTCTCTTTTTTGAGAAATTCTTAATTTTATTTCCTTTGGTCATTACTTGGAGGTTTGTCTCAGTCTTTTCACAATTTTGCATCTTTTTGCTTTTGTTTTTGCAAAAATATTTCCCCCTCATTCGCCAGGGGGGGGGGGGTGGGCTAAATTGTGTATGAGTGTTAATCGCCTTTGAGTATTTTTATTTTTGATCTTTGGAAATATCACCCAATTTTCTTTACTTGCACTTGATTGGTTCTTAGATTACATTAGAATCATCTTGTGTTTGAGAATTCTCTTGCATAGATCACATTTGCATAATTAGAATTCTCATTTTCAGAATATGAATGAAAATGTGCATAGATTACATTTGCATAGTTTTCATGTGAATTGTGCATAGATAACAACTGCATAGTTTACATTCTGAAAAATCAATTGTAGATTTAGATCAGTTTCTTTAATTTGAATTTACATGTTTTTATGCTTGTTTTAAAAACACAAAAATAAAAAAAAATTATTTGGAATTGATTTTCATTAGTATTCTTAATGAAATTAGTGCATTAGAGAATTTTTTTTGTTTTCTCTTATTGATAATTTTTTTGCATTATTGAAAGTGAATGGAAACTCTTTCCCTACTTTAATTAGGATTCATCGAATTGAAAAGATTACATTACCATATTCGATTGAATTCAGTTTTGGGTAGGGTCATAACACCATTGGTTTCGTATCCATTTACCCTTTGAGTAATAACAGCCTAAATAACACAACGCTTAATTAAAATTCATCTAGAAATTTTTTACATTTTTAGGGCTTTTTCCACTAATCTAGCTCAGGATTAGTGCTTTGGAATAGGTTGTAGTTAACTTTCTAAAGCAACTAAACAAACAAGTAGTTGATCTTGCAGTAGGAAAATTCCAATAGTTGCATGTATGCTCTAGGAAGCTCCTCCTAATGGAGTCAAGCACGAGATCATATCCGAACTAGTGAGGTTATCAATCATTCCTCATTGGGAACGATAGAATATATACACGTATTAACAACGGTAAACCTCGGATTGACCATTGTGGAGGAACCTGGGGTCACTTGTCGGTAAACCTTGGATTATGTCAAGGAGTCTTCAAGGGGATTGAGCTTTGTTACTCTGCCCTTGCATGTGTATCGGATCGTAGACTGTCCCCCCAGGTATATTTGTTTCTGTTGGTAACGTTAGTGGCCATAATCTATAGGATTATTTCCTAAGGTGACGGTGGAGGGAAGATCCCACTGTACCTCGAATAGACGTCGGCTAGACTCACTTGGACTCTCCGGAGGGTTATCTTCACTCGAGATGGTATAGTGGAGAAACTTGCAGCGGTCTGTTTCATTAAGCAGGTTTTCGGGGTAACTGGTCCAACCTCCATTTCTGCATTAAAATTCTACGATGTTGGATTTCATCACCAACTAGTGTTTTTAGTGCGGGAATCTACTATTTGTGTGTGGTTTGACTCCTAGATTTGATAGCGCGTGTTCATTTGTTTGTTTTTACTTTTAGAGACCATAGGTGTGAATTGTGAATTTTTGTGTGAATTGTGAATTGTTAATTTTAGTTTTAAAATTGTTAATAAAATTCATTGAAGTTGAATATAATGGCAACTGTTCTAGAATTTATCAACCTAGGAACCCCTCTTAACGAAAATCCTAGTACTTTTCCTTGCTTTGGAAATGTTGGTCCTCCTTATATGGCTACATTGTCATTACCTGGATTTACAATAGGTTTACCGATATGGTTATTTTCAACTTCGTTGGCCCCGAATAATCCAATTGTTACACCTCAACCGAATGCTTCACCTCAACAGAGTTCACCATCTCAATATCACCAACCTTCTGTTGACCCTTTACCTTCTTCGCCCAATATTTCTTCCTCCCTTTCTTCCTCTTCTCTTGGTAAAATCCTTGATGCTAGTAACCAAGTGACTAAGAAGAAGAAGAAAGGGAGGAAGAAGAAGAAGAAGCAAGAGAAGGAAAAAGTCAACCAACTAACCATGGCTGTAAATGTTAGTAGTGTTGAAGAAACCTCCAACATGCATCGTAAACCCGAATTCCCTTGCAAGCTTTGTAAGGTTGACAACTTCCTTATCAATTGTCTCGGTATTCTAAAGGTCTTGGAAATATGGTCAGAAAAATCCCATCAACTTTCCGTTGATCCATCAACTAGTGATAGTCAGGTTCTTGGGAAAAGGGGTAAAGTTAGGTTTCCTTGTAAGTTATGCAAAGGGAGTCATCAAACTCACATTTGCCCTCACATGGATGAAGCCTCAAAATTGTTGGAAAACCTTACTGTTCCATAGCAAGAACTTCCAACTGGTTACCGTCAACTTTCTCCCAACCTACTGTTAACTGACGAAGTGATTGATCTAATTCCAAGTACAGTCAATCCCACTCTTCCATTGGAGAGTGAAACTCGTATCACTCAGGTTGATGATCAATTAGTTGATCAAGTGGTCGAATCAATTTCCCATTCGGTCGATCCCACTCTCCATGAAGAGAGTGAACTTCATACCGCTCAAGTTATTCTTGTTACATCAGATTCTTCTATGCCAGGGGGCATTTCACTTGTTTCTACAAAACCCCCTCCAAGTATTGAGGTCTTTTCCTTTGATTGGAATAGACTGACAGAACCTCGTCTTCCTTCCTCCATCCCTTTCCAAATCATTGTGAAGGCTGGTGGTAGGAGCACACACCGCAAACATGTAGATGAAGGTGCTTCTGTTAGTATTTTATCCTCAACTGTTTGGATAGCTTTGGGTTCCCCTTAGCTCGTGCATGTTACGCAGAATCTGAAAGCTTTTAACAAAACTATTAGTGAACATTTAGGGATCCTTCCTAAGTTTTCTATTACTTTGGAGGTAAAATTGTCTGTATTGATCTTATGGTAGTTCGAGGTCCCTTGGATTTCAATTTACTCCTTGGGTGAGACTATGTCTATGCAATGAAAGCTGTCGTATCGAAACTCTTTCGCGTGATGTCTTTCCCTCACAATGGAAACATTGTGACTATAGACCAGATTTCATTCGCTAGTCTTGATTCAACTACCAATAATCAGACACCCCTAAAAGTTCCTTCTAAGAAAGTGGTATCTACCCGACCACGGGTTAATTATTTGGCAACTAGTCCCATGTTTTCAGTTACCGATGTAAGCGAGCCTCTCACTGTTTGCTCGTCTTCCTTTGACTTAGATCCGATAATTTACCTGGAAAACTCTATGGGATTATTTGAACGCGATGTTCTTATCCCTTTTGAGTTCCTTGACATGTGTTCCTTCTAGAGAATTATTCTTCCATCTGATGAAGACCTCTTGGAAGCCATGATCGAGGTGTGTCCCTTGACATGTGTTTCTTCTATTTGGAAGCCATGACAAGGTCTTGCGAGGAAAGTTCCTTTTACTGTGTCAACCTCGTTAAAAAATGAATCAGTGAGTGTGAGGATAGTTCCTTTTCCTGTGTCAACTTCGTTAAAAAAATGAAACAGATTCTTGCGAGGAAAGTTCCTTTTACTGTGTCAACCTAGTTAAAAAATGAATCAATGAATGTTTGGAGAGTTCCTTTTACTGTGTCAACCTCATTAAAAAATGAATCAGTGAGTTTGAGGATAGTTCCTTTTACTGTGTCAACCGCATTAAAAAATGAATCAGTTAGTCGAGATCATAGTTCCTTTTCTTATGTCAAGCTCGTTAAAAAAATGAAACAAGCTTCCAAGAGGAAAGTTCTTTTCCTGTGTCAACCTCGTTAAAAAATGAATCAAGTATGAGGACAGTTCTTTTCCTGTGTCAATCTCATTAAAAAATGAATCAGTGGGTAGATTGTAGAGAGTAGATTGATATATTAGAAATAAGTAGTTTCTAAGGATGGTTCCTGTTACTGAGTCAACCTCGTGAAAAAATGAATCAGGTATGAGGAAGGTCCTTTTACTGTGTCAACCTCGTTAAAAAATGAAACACGTTGCCATGAGCATAGTTCTTTTCCTGTGTCAAGCTCGTTAAAAAATGAAACAAATCCTCCCCTAATTGATTCGAGTCTTTGACTAGATCTCGTAAATGTTAAGTCATATATTTAGGTTAGTTATTTCATTTTTTGCATAATTTTCTTACATTTTTAGGTCGGGTCTTTCATATGATCTCGTAAATGAACCTTCATTCCATCCAGCTATTAATTACCATTAGTCTATTTAGTTGAATGAAATGAAGCTGGGGGGGCATGCGCTCTAATAGATTACGCTTAGGGGGCATTAAAATCTATCTGAAGCATAGTTTTTCTCTGTTTCAAGCTTTTGTAAAAATGAAACCTAGCTCGAGTCGATTTTGGTTATTTTTAAGACTCGTTAAACTCATGAAAATCTCAAGATGATTTTGCTATCTTTCATTCTCGTAAAACACATGAAAATGCTGAGTTCTTTCCGTCTTTTCCTGCTCATTAATTAAATTGAAAGTCAGCCATATGAGTACATTTTTATCCCTTTTTCAAACTCGTTAAAAACTTACGAAAAGGCGAAACCTTGGAGTTCTCTTTTAAGCCCTTTTCAGACTCTCTAAAAATGAAAATATTGCTGAGTACTTGACTATTTGAACTCGTTAAAGTAAATGAATGATCATCCCTTCAGTATAAGTTTCCCCTTTTACGGACTGAAATGGACTATTCACGAAAAAGGTATACGTTGACTAATTACGGTCAATAGAGTTCTCTCCCGAATTATTTTATCCTCTTTCGGGCTCGAGAGACTAAATTTACGAAAAAGTACACTCATGGAGTTTTCTTAAGTTTTTTCTTCTGACTCCCTAAAATTGAAAAACATCGAGTTTCTCCTATACTGGACTCGTTAAAATTTAACAGTAAATGACCTGTTCAATTTTAAGTAGGAACGAACCACTCCTTCTTAGGGTTCGAATTTTAAACTAAGTTGGACTCATTCGAAGGATGAGCTTATAAACAAGAAAATGTTATCCTCCTCAAGCTTGTAAAAAATAAAGAGGTACTTGCCAGAAATGGTGGGGGAAAAGAGAGAAAAACGAACCTATTTGTTACATTTTGATTATTCGAAAAGCCATTAACCACTCTTGAACACGACACTTTTGTTCACTTGTGTTGCGAAAATCCTTTTCCTAATAGTTAATCAAACCATATTGAAAGTCTTCAGCTGGTTTCTGGGTATTAGATTTGGGTCAATTGTCACCAAGCCATCTGCAGTGTCATTATGTGTTCAAGGGGACAGTTCAAACAAATCATTCATCTGCAGAATATCTGTCATCCATTTTGACCATCCCTGAGTTAGTCCTTACCAATATATTTCTTCAAAACTTGATCTATGATTTCATGTTGTGGGCTTGCCTACGACGGATCACTTTCTATCGACGACAGCTCATTATCTAGGGAGTCGATCTAGAAATCGTCAGTACCTTGAAATCTGCATGCCTCAATGGTAGGTTTCTTGCCTTTGACGACAGGTTGCATCATTGACCTTCGATCGAATGATTCCGTGACATGTTCGACTTCAGATCATTCATTCACATTTCATGGATTGTACTAAGTACTTTGAGAGCCATTGACATTACTAGTGGTTTCTCTCACACTTGTTAACAGTTCACATCATTGACTGGTAATCAAGTGGATTCTACCATATTCGACTTCAACACATTTAATTGCATGGATAGAATCGTACTAGTTCGGGAAGCAGAAATCAAGACCCTAGATATAGTTTCCACCATCCAGGCTGTGAGGAGTTTTATTATTCATTATGCTGTAGACTATTCATTATAGATGGCTGCATCCATGCTGTGTCTACAATATTGATGTAATATTAAAATAATCTCTGTATCAGAAAAAGTTTAGTTAGTTTTGATCTGAGTATGGAAATGCCTACCTCAGCGATGATATGTCTACATATATATATTTTGCATTGAATGTTTTTATAGGTTCTGACTGGGGTGTCCACAGAATGATCCTTGAAATGATAAAGTACTTCACTCTTCATACATGACAGACTCTATCTTCATCTATTACAGACTTCGCACTTTAAGGGGCAATCTGTTGCACTGAAAATTGTCACCTTGACATTTTTTTTTTCGTATGAGCTCATTATCACTCATAATTTCCTCCTCTTCAAGTCTAAAAACATCAGTTCCTCATGTCAAGCCTTAAAACTAAGAGAAAAACTCTCAAAAATCTCTAAAACTCTGGTATCACACTTTCTATTTGTCTTACCTGTGGTCCCACACCTAATGGTCATGTCTCCTATGTATCTGACAACACTTTCTCTGTGTTAAGGGTGCGAACCCCTGTAAAATATTAAAAAGGCGCAAGTAAAACTCAAAAATCTCACTTTCAGTCATTTCTAGAAGCTTCTGGAAGGAATCTTGCAGTGGCAAGTCCGCTCTTTTCAGGTTCATGTATCCCATGCCTTAAGGAGCTAACCCCTTGATGTGAGGAGCTTATCCCTTTGAAGAAGGATTCTATCCCTTCATAGGTGGAACCGTAACCTCCTCTTTTGCACTATCAAAAGAGGCATAGGGCAGCCTCAAAGGGTTACTAATGGACAAGATAATTGATGAGTTCAAGCTTTAGTATTATTTGAGGTAAAGAGCTGTTGGAACTTAGACTCCTTTAGCTGAGATTTTAAGAGGAAATATTACATACCTGTATGTATCTCGGTTGGAAGAGTGCAAGGCTTGTCAGAGTAAAGGAAATTCCTGCTTCGGATCCCAGGAAGACCTGTTCAACATCAAGGCTGAAAAGGTTTTAAGGTTCTTCTACTATTTCAAAGTTAATACAAATAAATTTGTTTTTCTCAATAAGCTGTCAATTGATTGTTTATTTTATGGATTCCTTGATCACCATAATAGATATGATTTATGAATATATGCTATGCAGGTGCTATTTGATGTTTGTTTGTTTGTGATTGCAGATCTTCGAAGATAACTCTTTTGGGTGACTGAAGGACGACTATTACAAATAAGCGTTGGATCTAAGGTAGGATCGTAACACCTTTATAGCATTTACTTATAAATCGTGATATATCTAGAGAAAGATAGATTTAATTGTTTGTTTGTTGCTAGACTATCTTCTGATACTAGGGAGATCGGTCTTGTCCGCAAGATCGATTTATCTGGCCAACACAATCCGACTATAAATTTTGTATAAAATTATAATAATGATTGCCGCCAAATTTAGAGCCGCCCACAAATTAAGAACCTCATCCAAACGCTTATACAATGGTCCTACAATTGTGGCTAGGTTCGACATATTATACGGTTTCAATCCTTAGGTTTTATAAAAAAGAATTAACACCATATAATATATCCAATATTAACCATTCGAAATTTCCAACCTCTAAGGCCATGGGGTGGGGTCATGTGGTAGCCCCTGGTTGTGCCACGTGGCCTATCCTCATTAGCCCTAAATAAAAAAATGCCAATAATATAAAATTACACCAATGACATATAATTCGATTTCGACTTAGGATAGGAGAAAATTTCCCTCACAGTCCACATTTGAAAATTTGAAGGTGCCACTTGGCGTGATGTCATTGGATGTTGTTGGAGGAATTTCCTCATGAGCTGACTGGACTGCCAAGTCATCAGTTGTACCTGTTCTGCCCATTTTTTCCTTGTTTCAAAAAGCGAACAACATACCATAACTCAGTCACACAAACTCGGATTTTGACGAAACGAGTTGCACCAGAATCCTGGTGACGAACTCTATCCAGTCATTTAGGTCTGAAGTATTTCTGAGCACTTTGATTTTTATCTAATTTTAGGGCCTGATCCAAATTATGATCACTCCTTCCCACTGACGGGCTTTTGGACCCACAAAACCTAATAATTATCTTCTTGAGCTTCAACAATCTTCTTCTTTCAAGTTATATCACTTGATTTTACTTGACAAGTCTTCTTTGACAATCACATTGACATGCCTTGCATTGCAACTGGCTATGTCTATCAACCACTGCTCTCTGGTTGTTGCTGACCCACTTCAACATTGTTGGCTTCTATAAACTGATGCATACCCTGTTGTACCAAATTGATCTCTATGTACTTGGAAAATTGTTAGCCTTCCCACTGAGAATGAAGTCCCTCTTGCAAAAAATGCATACAAGCTTGTTCTTGGAAATCCTCTTATCCAAATTAATCTTGCAATATGAGTGAACTCTTGGCTTCAACACAAAAGACCAGCTTGTTCTGCAATGGCTGCAAAACACTTTGCATCTCGTCCACTTCTCACTGAATGTACCTCAAACTTCTTGCGACATCTTGTCACAATAACACACAATCAATCTTGAAACGAAAACATTATGCAAGAATTAAAATGACGAACACCTCTTTTTTTCTCCTTAAAAGCAATGACTGTCACCTCCTGTAACATCAAGTACATGGAAATATTCTTTCACATTGGTGTATCCAATATCGACTCACAATCAACAAACACCATCAAATAAAACATAAGTCAATTAAGATAATCGACAAACATAGTCTACAAACAACATGCGACATCAACAACACAAGTCGACATGAAATGTACAACACAACCGACATAAATTGATATGAAATGTGTGTAGTACAATCGACACAAGTCAACATTCCATGATACATATTGAAAACACTCATGCATGTATCTATTTACAATGAACCTATCATAAGGTCTCTATTTACATATACAAAATATCATGCATATGTACACTCTTCAACTCTCTCTTTCAAGTACAAACAAGTACAAAAACACAAAACATATGGGTGATCATAAGAGCTGAATTGAATGATAAATTGTTGCAACATAAATGAGTGACATACCCATCTTTTACACCATCTTGGCGAAATTTTGCAATAAATAGAAATGCCTTCAACTGAACAACATTCACATGCAATCTTGCATCATACAAGTTGTGATAATCTACTACAACTTGTCATACTTTCAACATAAATTCATGCATACATAAGGCTGAAATTTGCATCTATGTACAAAGGAAATGCATGCCTTACTTGGTCAAGAAATCAAGCCATTTTTTACCAATCCAATTCAATGGAGCTTTTTCCCGCTAAACATCCTCTTCTTGTTACTCATCTTGACTCACATCAATGATGGAATCTCATATTTCATTCTCGTCAATATTTTTCTCCACTTGCTTCAATTTATTTGGATGGGTGGTTGGATGCAGTGTCCAACATTGGTCAATGAGATGTCCCTTCTTCTGACAATGAGTGCAAATATTTTGCATATTTTTTTCAAGTTGCCTTTGCTTTGATTGTTTCCTGTATGCTATCATTCTCTTCCAACATCTTGAATCTTGATTGTTATACAAACCACAATATGAACAACAACTTTTTCTCCCATTCATGCATGCATATTTGTCATGCTTAACATAATAATAAACAACATGATTATAGGAAGAATTGTACCCTGAATGATTCTTTGAATGTTCATCTTTATCACCTTCTTTAGGAGATGCACTTGAAGAGGTTCCAACTCTCTTTTGAAGACCAATAACAATGTTCATGTCCTTAGAGTTGTCACAACTCTCTTGTTCCCATAAGCTGCATGTCTAAAATTATCTTGCTGTAACATGGGTTTCAAAAAATTGCATTCATCTTGATTACAAACTTTACATGTTTGAGGGTTTGAACCTGAAACAAAAGTCCTTCTTGGAACTGTTTCAAGTGCCTTCATGGCTTTAGAGGTTTCTCCATAAAGTTGTCCATAGCCAAGAACCAAATACTTAGGCCTTTCCTCAACCATAATTGGCTCAAATATGCCTTGTGCATGTTTTCCTAATCCTTTACCTTCATAGCCCATTTTCATCATCAATTTAGACCCTATCCCTCTAGTGTGTTTTTCAAAAGAACCTACACATTTATCTTGAGAGAAAATTGAAGACAAACTTGAATTATTTACCTATTCTTCAAGCACATGCTTGGCTAAGGATTCTTTGGCATCATGGAGCTGAGTCTCTATCTCATGCATATTTTTAAGAAGTTCTTGCTTCTCTTTCTTCATGGTAACCAATTGATCTTAAAGTTTAGTGTTTTCCCTTACATCTTCATACAGTTGTTGCACCATATGTTTCATGATGTATAAGTCTTGCTTCATCTCTTTATCAAAGAGTCTTGCAAAGGAGGATGGTTTAGAATCACCACTTAATGAAGTTGCCATAACAATAAAAGCCATCACAATGAATAAAAGCTTCACAACAATTCAAAAAGCTTCACAAACTTCTTTATTGTGATTTGAGAACCAAGCTCTCAATCTAACTTCTCCTTCACACATAAACTTTCAAACTGTTAAATTCTCCTTGCACAATTCAAAAACCAATATCTAACCCTAGTTATCCTTGGCTATAATGAACTGATATAAGCTCTGATACCAACTTGATCTGAAATAGGTGGCTATTTTTTTTTTTTTTCTATGCAAGCAACTTCTATTCCATTTAAACAACTTAAGGATCGTGCTCATGTACCCATTTGTACAATATAATTCTTGTGTCAAGTTTATGTGTTTTTAAAGTTCTTTATGTGTGAGAAATTAAAAACTATTTTAGTTGATTAAAGGTAAGAACAACAAACATAAATTGCATAAATGTAACCAACAACTCACAACAACAAAGTAATAAAGGATTTCACCCTCAACACTTGGGCTATGTCTCCTTGAGCCTCCATCAATGGACTAGGCTCTCTGGGATTAAAATGGTAAAATTATTTTACAAGATGATGCTAAAATCCATTGGTTTTGAAGACTGTACCAATGGGCTCAAAATTCCAAAATACCCCTAAATTGATTGTTCAATCACTGGAAATGGACCATGACTTCCTTGGGCATGTTGGTGACCTTGAGCTTCCCTGAGCTATCCTGTGGAAAAAAACCTGTAGAAGTCTTCATATAATCCTGAAACCTATCTCACTATCTCCAAAACATGTCAATCATAAAAAATTCCCTATTCATTATTTCAGAATGGCCTCTGGTTTCCCTGGCTATGCCTCCAACACCCGGTGACCCTAGGCTCCATGGAACTTCCCTGTAGAATAATCACACTTAGAAGTATCCAAATGCTTTTGAAAGTTGCACCATTGGCTTCATAAGGTCCAAGACATTCAAAATTTACTATTCATTTTTGAAATTTGGTTGAAATATGCTCTAGATAGAGCACATTTAATTTTTGCCGAATATTCTCCACCAAAACTGGAAAAACTCCAGTTAGCATGGCTAAAAATAGTCTGGCTGCCAAAATTGGCGCGCTCACCTAAATTTCCACTAGATTAAATGCGATTTAATTAGCATCTAAGCGCACTTAAAGGATAATATAAGCGCATTTTTGTTGTTAAGCGCTAATGGGCAATTAATCGTGGATTAACCAAGTTTAAGTGTTAATTAAACAAGTTTTAAATTTCTGTCATTTGGTTCGTCGTAGCACCTGGTTATCAACACATGGATGCATGGGTTGGGGCTGGCCCACGGGGCTAGCCCCCTCCCGACCCCCAGCCATCAAAGTAATCAAATATTAGATGTGGCGGCAACATATGAAGGTTAAGACCTTCGGTGTAGGCGGATTGGTAGGACGACGGAGTGGCATGAGGTTGGTCGGGTGTTCGACCCCTGATCCAACCATAAAATTTTGTATAAACTTATAATAATGATTTCTTAAAGCTTTAGAGTCGCCCACCAAATAAGAACCTCCTCCAAACACTTATACAGTGGTCCTCCAATTGTGGCTAAGTCTGACATATTATATGGTTTCAATCCTTAAGTTGTATAAAAAATAATTAACACGATATAATATATCCAATATTAACCATTCGAAATTGCCAAGCTATAAGGCCATGGGGTGGGGGCATGTGGCAGCCCCTGGATGCGCCACGTGGCCTATCCTCATTTTCCCTAAATTAAAGAATGCCAATAATATAAAATCACACCAATGACATATAATTCGATTTAGAGTTAGGATAGGAGAAAATTTCCCTCATAGTCCACATTAGCAAATCCGAAGGTGCTACTTGGCACGATGTCATTGGCTGTTGCCGGAGGAATTTCATCATGAGCTGATTGGACTGCCAAGTTAGAGGAATTTTCTCACGAGCTGACTGGACTGCCAAGTCATCAGCTGTACCTGTTCTGCCCATTTTTCCCTGTTTAGAAAAGTGAACAACATACCATAACTTAGTCATACGAACTCGGATTTTGACAAAACGAGTTGTGCCAGAATCTTGGTGACGAACTCTATCCGATCGTTTAGGTCTGAATTATTTCTGAGCACTATGAATTTTTATCTAATTTTAGGCCTTGTTCCAAATTCTGATCAATATTGCTCCATCTGTAGTATCCACGTTATGGGAGACTTTCCATCAAAATTCCTCATATCCATATTTGGAATATGGTGGGTCTTACATCAAACATTAGAGTTTATTAAATCGTGATTAAAATTTATTTTGTTCTCATGATGAGTTTCTTGTACTACCTTTTCACCATTAGGAATAATTTCTTGTATCAACTTTGTCAAACCTTCCTTCATACCTTCCATGTCTACTTTTAGATCATTCTTCATGTCTTCCATCTTAGCTTTCATGTCATCCATCTTAGCTTCCATGCCATCCATCTTAGCTTCCATGTCTTTCTTCAAACCATCCATATTAGCTTCCACGCCTTTCTTCAAATCATCCATCTGATCTTCCACACCTTTCTTCAAAACTTCCATTTCATTTTTTGTTGCTCTTTGCGAGAGATAAATTTGATGCACTTGCTCTTGTAATTTTGATATATCATGTTGCACTTCTTCCTTTTCATGAGTCATAGTAGAGCCTTCTGAGGGCTTAATGGGCGTTGAGTTCTTTTTAGGGGGAATTTTATAACCCAATACAAATATCTATTCTTCAATATTCCCTTGGAATCACTTCAAACTGATTTTTCAAACAGGACTTATGCAATTTGAAAACAAAATACATAACTTTTTCTTTCTTTTGAGGAGCTCAATATTGAAACTAAATTATCTTTGTGTTTTTAGATGTTCAATTTCTAAAATTCGGTCCTGTAGTAGCCCTCTGAGTCTTCTTTTGAATGCCATAGGTCTGACCTCATTTGGGTTCTTCAAGGAAAAGTTATGTCTAATCTCCGACGATGAACTAATTATTGCCTGGTTCAGTAGAGAGAAATTGTACAACATGCCACATTTCACTGTTTCCTCCTTCGAATCTAAAATTGATACAAAAAAAACTAAAATCCATGTAATTTCAACCACTTTTGACAAAATTCCAATCTGATGCTCAGAGAGAGAGTTATTACGATTTTCCAAAGGTCACCTCTTTTAAATGAAATTCGGGAGCTTGAAAAAACCCTAAATTCCACAGATCATATCTCTGAAAATATTACAAACCAAGATCTAAAATATTTACACGAAGTTCCTCAAGATGTATTCGAAATGGGTTTCTTTTTTTAGAATTTGAACCTTCGTAGAAAAAAAGTTATAGCTAAAATTCCATGATGCCCTGTTTGAAGCAGCGAAACCCTAGAATCCAAAGCTCTGATACCAAATGTTATGAAACCAGCTCCAAAAATCGAAGAAAAGAGAGATAAACACCTTAGAAATCAAAAAATTCGAGGGGGAAACCTCCTTTACATTACATAAATGAACAATTCTTGGATGATCAAATGACAAAACCTCCTTTCTATATATACGAGTCCATGGGGTCACAATATAATCATAGCCGACCTAACAATAATAATGTAAGGGCAAAATAATAACAATATGGGGGTTACTTGGGTACAACAATAACAATAAGGGGGCTAAAATAACAACATTAAGGGACTACACTAGTAATATAGGGACCTAACATATTGTCAAAGAGGAGAACTTGAACAATAGAACTTATTTTTTAGGGTTGTTGTTAAGAGAAAATGAAGTAAAGAAACAAGTGTTAGACTGAGTCATAAGGCCTAGATAATTGTCTCAAAAGATTATGTTTTTGGGTTCCTCTTCCTAGTTGGAGGGTGTTAGGTTTTATGTTAATTTATTTTTTCTAAATTTATGAACTTGTCTACATAAAAATGATAGGATAAATGCCTCAACCATAGCTGACAAAAAATATTCCACTTTTTTAAGCTCTCGCTTGAAAATTTCATTCCCTCTTATTCTTTCTCATACAACATGTTCTATCAATGGAGTCTTTGGAGGGATTTTGAATTTGAGACGATTGTATTGAAAATAAAAACTTCTTACCAATGTAGCCCATTTTTTACATAAATGAACCCATCTAGATCTTGCTTCCCACCTAGAATCTTGATATAACCCACATTAAATTCGTAATATGCAACTAAACTTGGACATGACCAACATTAATATCGATGGTTGAATAAGGGAAAGAACTCAACAGAATATCAGGTAATCCATAAAACATTTCCCTATGTATCCAACTCATTCCAATTTGTGTGGCCTTCCCTATTGATGAGCCCATTGGGTGGAAGGAATCAATTACAAAAAAAAAATCTAGGGTTTGATTTCATCACCGTCAACATAACCTTAATCCACTGGACTATAGACCTCCAACACTCCTATACTCCATCATCCACGATACATTGTGAACTCGTCAACTCCATAAATATTAACCAATACCACCTAGAATTAGACCATGATCCATCACACTTGTCACTACCCACTAGGCTTGCATAGTGATGACATAAATGTTAGCACTAAAAGAGAAAGAGGTAAAGTGAGATTTGAAAAGTTTGTAAGCCACATATATGGCTATAATGGGTCCAAGAATTTGATACCAATTAATCCTACAACATCTCCATGGCACTCCAAAGTTACAACTTTTAGCCTCTCGTCCTAAATAATTTCTATTCACTCTTGGCTTATATCCCAAACATCTAAAACTCTTTACATATATTGAATATGTAACAAGTTATCTACTTAAAAAAGACTTAATCATATATTATAAATATAACATATATGTGAAATTGATTTTATGAAATATTGTGGTGTAAGTATATCATATTCACAACATCTATTTAATTCAATGTGTCATAAAAATCAAAACTAAAAACCATATGAATTGAAAAAATATAATCATAAGAAACCTCCATAATAAAGATGATGTAAAACCAAAGCAACTAAATAGAGATCTCAACTAAACTTGAAAAAAATTAAAACTACCTCAAATGTCAAACCACCGTAAAAGATACAACTATATTTTTTTGAACAACTAATTACATAAATAATTAAGGGAAAATTCATTATTTATGTAAATAACTAATTAAGGGAAGAAGACCTACGGAGGATCTTTGATATTATATAAAGTGTAGTAAATAAGTAGGTATTAGTAATAGTAGTTCTTGAGTGTAAGCTTTACCATTCATAAAATATAAAATATTAATTAAATAATGTCATAAAATCAGTATTTTTTCAATATATTATTTAAATTATATGTTAATTTTACTAGTTCTCGAGTGCAAGTTGTACTATTTTATTATTTAAAATTTGAAAAAAATATTTAAATAATATGTTTAAAGGTTAAATATAATATTTAAATTATAATATACTTTATTTAAATTAAGAATCATTGATAAAAAGCATTAATGGTTTGTATTATAAGTTTTGTTATTCATATGAAATACTAATTTATCGTTCATATTATAATAAATATAAAATTTCAATTTAAATAATATAAGTTTAATGATTTGTATTATAAGTTTTATTATTGATATTATATAAAATATAAAATACTAATTTAAATATTAATTTTTAAAGTAAATAAGTAAATTGTCATAAAATATGGTTTCTACTCTCCCAATGATGGATATCTTATTGTCTACTTTGATCATAAGCCCCATGCCTGGTGGTGGAGTAACTTTTGGAAATTAAAAGCATCTCCTCGATCAAAGTTATTTATGTAGTGTGTTCTTCAAAACAAGGCTCCAACAGGTGATAATATTTTTAAGCGCTCCTATCATGGCCCTACTTGGTGCATTATGTGTAAACAAGATTCTGAATCCATTGGCCATCTCTTCCTTTTATGTCCCTCCACCATCTCTTTCTGGAACTTGATGCTCTCCAATTTGCATATTCCTACCAGATGGTCTGGCCGAAATGTAAATGAGGCTCGGCAGCCCTAGTGGAATTCTGCCTTTCCTGATAAGACGTGGAATTTTCCTCTCTTGTTCTGTTGGGGCATCTGGCTTCTGCAGACTAAATCTATTTTCAATAACATTGCCCCAAACTAGCACCTAGCTTCGGCCCAGATCATTTCCATATTTAACAACCTGCCAGATGATGATCACTCTCATCATCCTAGAACAATTACTCTTGAAGTAATTGACAACCTTCATCCTTAGGCATATTTTGATGGATTTGCTCAGCAGATTGGCTGCGAGTGGGGTCCATTTTGTACTTAATGATGATCATTATTTTAAAATTAGGTTGGGCTTGGGGAATGGCACAAACAACTTTGCTAGGCTATTTACTCTAAGACACCTCCTTCATTTTTCCATTGAGAAGGGATGCAATCATTTACATATTTTTGGCGATTTAAACATCATCATCAATTGGTTCAATCATATATCAAAATGTCACGTGCACACACTTCGGAATATTTTGGAGGAGACCTGGAATTTTAAATCACTTTTTGACTCTATTACTTCTCATCATATTTGAAGGGAGCGGAATGAGATTTCCGATGCTCTATCTGTTAGGTATGTGTTATATTCTTTCCACGACTAAGCACGCGCGGGGGGGTGATAGCCCACCTTGTCGGGGTCCGGGGCAGCGCCCCGACGAAAATTTTTTGGCCCTTAATTTCCAGTGGGTAGTCCGTGCCCATGGTTTTGTGCATGGTTTTGCACATGGTTTTGGGGTACGATGGTTTTCAACCCCTGGTATTTTTGTGGATCCGGTCAAGGGAACTACAGTTATGTTCTAATCCAGGGTTTATGGATTGAGGTTTATGTATGCTTTGGCATGTATATATATGGGTTGTAACACTAAAATGAATATAATGAAAAATCAAGCTGGTCGTCCCGATTTGGGATCTAGGAGAAAATCTCTGTGTTTATCTGTTTTATGTTTTATGCTCTCGCTATTGTTTATTTTCTGTTATAAGATTCATGTGTAGATAATTTTTGTTCAAGGTTAAAACCTACATTTGGTATCAGAGCTGTTTTGGCTTCAAGGGGATGCCTTTGCTGTTGAGGTTTTTGCTCAGGCCTGAGGTAGACCCTGTTCAGTGGGAGATCTGCGGGATCGATTCTTGTGGTGAAAGAATATGGTGAGCGGCGGGAAGATAGAGATCGAGAAATTTAATGGTCAGAGTTTTGAGTTATGGAAGCTCAAGATGGAGGATATGCTAGTGGATAAAGATCAGTGGATCACGGTAGATCCATGTACTAAACCAACGGCAATGTTAGATGAAGACTGGAAGAAACTGGATCGGAAGGCTAAGAGCACAATACAGTTGTGTGTCTCAGATTCAGTATTGTTGAATGTATCTGGGGAAGCTAAGACCCAGGGGATTGGCTAGACTTTGTACCAATCTAAGTCTCTGGTGAATAAGTTGTTCCTGTGGAAAAAGTTGTATAACCCGAGGATGAAGGATGGAGACTCGGTGACAGAGCATCTGAACGCCTTCAATACTGTGGTAAGTCAGCTGTCATCTGTTGATATTAAAATCTCAGATGAAGATAAGTGCATCGGTTTGTTGTGTTCTCTACCAGACTCATGGGACAGTCTGGTTATTGCAATAGGTAGCAATACAACTACCTTGAATTTTGATGACATTGTCTCAGCCTTGCTGTCGGAGGAAATGAGACGGAGAAATATGGAGGGTTAGAATGGAGATGCCTTATCTGTACGAGGAAGGTCCCAGAACAGAAATAAGAATAAGGTTTCGAGTGGGAGATCTAAATCTAGAGGGAGATCTAAATCTCCTGGAAAGTTTGTAAAGGTGTACTGGAAATGCGGAAAGGAAGGGCACTACAAAAAGGAATGCAGATCTAAAGCTCCCGAGAAAGGAAAGGGATCTGATGAAGGTCCTTCTGCAGAGGCAAAAACCACCTCGGATGAAGGAGGGGATGTGTATTTGGCTTCTTCTTCAAATACACATGTAGATCATGAGTCATGGTTGATTGACTCAGGTGCATCCTTTCACTTCACTCCCCATAGGGAGTGGTTCTGCGAATATGAGAAATATGATGGTAGTGATGTCTTCCTAGGGGATGATAGGAAGGCCAGAATCATCGGACGTGGAAAGGTCAAGCTGAAGCTGCAAGGTGGAAGGATTAGAACACTTCCTGGTGTTCTGCATATTCCTGCATTGGCCAGAAATCTGATTTATGTAAGCAAGATGGATGATGCAGGTGTAAAAACAGTGTTCGAGAAAGATGCTTGCAAGATGGTTCGGGGAGCACTGGTATTAATGTGGGGAGTTCAGATTGGAACTCTGTAAAAGCTACAAGGTAGCACTGTTATTGATGGGTGTAACAGTTCTACGGTTCCTGAAACTGGAGCGGAAAGCCTAGCTGTCTCTGGAGAAAAGACCATGCCATGGCATCAAAGGCTTGGAGATATTGGAGAGAAGGGCCTTTGGATACTGCATAGAAATGGTATGGTAGAAGGTATGTCTAATTTCTCTCTGGATTTTGATTTCTGTGAACATTGTGTATATGGGAAGCAGAATCGAGTGAGTTTTCCTTTTGGTGCTAAGAGGGCGAACAAGATATTAGAACTTGTGCACAGTGATGTGTTTGGACCTGTTTCAGTTCCTTCACTGGGAAAGTCTGTGTACTATGTTTCATTCATAGATGACTTCTCAAGGAATACATGGATATATTTCTTGAGGAAGAAATTTGAAGTATTTGACAAATTTAAAGAATTTAAGGCTCTGGTGGAAAACCAGACAGAGAAGAAGATAAAGGCTTTGAGGACAGATAATGGTGGGGAGTTCTGCAAGAAGGAATTTGAAGAGTTCTGTAAGAAGTGTGGTATAGCACGACAGAAGACTACTCCATACACACCTCAGCAAAATGGAGTTGCAGAAAGAATGAACAAAACATTGATGGAAAAGGCAAGAAGCATGCTCAGTGGTACCGGGTTAGGACAAGAATTCTGGGCAGAGGCAGTGGAGACTGCATGCTATCTGGTTAACAGATCACCTTCATCAGTGTTGGAGGATAAGACCCCACATGAGGTATGGACTGGTAAGAAACCTTCTCTTTCACATCTAAGGGTATTTGAATGTGATGCATATGTACATGTTCCAAAGGAGAAAAGGACCAAGTTGGATAATAAATCTGAAAGGTGCATATTTATTGGGTATAAGGATGGTTTAAAGGGTTACAAGCTTTGGAACTCAGAAACAAGGAAGGTTGTGTACAACCGAGATGTGGTGTTTAGAGAGGTGAAAGATGTTGTTACACATGAAGTCCTACCAAAGGAACTTGAGAAGATAGAGTTTGAGCTAAAGGAGGATGAATCAGACTCTACAACAGAAGAAGACTCAGAAGATGAAGAGCCACAAACTCCAGCTTTGAGAAGATCAGTTCGGGAAAGAAGGCAACCAGAAAGGTATAGTCCATCTGCTTTCTGTTCAGTTTTTTCCTTAACTATAACTGATGATGAACCCAGAACTGTCAGGGAGGCAGTAGATTCAGAGGATGGAAAACTCTGGAAGGAGGCCATGGTTGATGAAATGACATCCTTGCACAAAAATGATGCATGGGATCTGGTGGAGTTGCCGGCTGGAAGGAAGCCCATTGGGAGCAAATGGGTGTTTAAGAAGAAGATGAATGTAGAAGGCAAGGTGGAGAAATACAAAGCTCTATTGGTAGCGAAAGGTTATTCCCAGGTGCCGGGAATTGATTTTGGTGATATTTTTTCTCCTGTTGCCAAAGTTACTTCTATTAGATTACTTTTATCTGTTGCTGCTGCATTTGATTTTGAGATAGAACAGATGGATGTGAAGACAACATTTCTTCATGAGGATCTAGAAGAGGAGATCTACATGAAGCAACCTGAAGGCTTTATGGTGAAGGGTAAGAAAGAACTGGTATGTAGGTTGAAGAAGTCTTTGTATGGGTTAAAACAGTCACCAAGGATGTGGTATCAGAAATTTGATACCTATATACGGGGACTTGGCTTCACCAGAAGCAAGGAGGATCACTGTGTTTATTTTAAATTAATTGGTGACCGTGTTATTTATTTGGTCTTGTATGTGGACAATATGTTGTTGATTGGAAATGACAAAGAAATTATCCAAGATTTGATGACCCAACTGTTCTCCAAATTCGACATGAAGGATCTTGGTGCTGCAAACTATATTTTGGGCATGGAAATTAAGAGAGATCGGACAAAGAGGAAGCTCTAGTTAAACCAGAGGAAGTATGTCGAGACTATATTGCAGAGGTTCAATATGGAGGATAGTAAACCAGTGAAAGTTCCTATTCCTGTAGGTGTAAAGCAATTTGCTGAACAGTGTCCCAAGACACAAGAAGAGGAGAATATGTCCCGTGTTCCATATGCAAGTGCAGTAGGTAGCCTGATGTATGCAATGGTCTATACTATACTAGACATTGCACATGCAGTGGGAGTATTGAGCAGGTTTATGTCAAACCCAGGGAAGGAGCATTGGACAACAGTGAAGCGGGTTTTCAGATATTTACGTGGCACTAGTGATTATGGCTTGTGCTACCAGGGAAGACCAGGATTGGAAAGAATGTTGGACATTCGTGGTTTTGTTGATGCAGACTGGGCTGGAGATCTGAACCAAAGAAGATCTACAAGTGGGTATGTGTTTAGCCTATTTGGAGGCGCAGTCAGTTGGATGAGTAAAAGACAGTCTGTAGTGGCTCTTTCAACTACAGAGGCAGAATACATGGCAGCCACTCATGCAAGCAAGGAAGCAGTTTGGTTGCATAGATTGTGTTCAAGTATGGGGTTGGTGTAGCAAGCTATAAGGATAGACTGTGATAGCCAAAGTGCAATTTTCTTGGCTAAGAACCCTGCTTATCATTCAAAGACAAAGCACATTGATGTTCAATATCACTTTGTTAGATATATGGTTGAGGCTAAAAGGGTTTTGCTGGTAAAGGTGGACACTTTGAAGAATGTTGCAGATGCATTGACAAAGTCTGTGAGCACTCAGAAGTTCTCTTGGTGTAGAGAAACAATGGGTGTTGAAGAATTGGCCCAATGACTAAGCTCTCCTGTGGCCCCTTGTGGAAAGAAAAAAACAAGTGGGAGAATGTTGGGTATGTGTTATATTCTTTCCACGACTAAGCACGCGCTGGTGATAGCCCCCTCAGGCTGGGCACAATGGGGGGGGTGGGGGCGTAGCCCCCGTCAAACCGAGGCAGTGGCCCGGTGAAATTTTTTTGGTCCTTAATTTCCGGTGGGTAGTCCGCGCCCATGGTTTTATGCATGGTTTTGCACATGGTTTTGGGGTACGATGGTTTTCGGCCCCTGGTATTTTTGTAGATCCGGTCAAGGGAGCTACTGTTATGTTCTAATCCAGGGTTTATGGATTGGGGTTTATGTATGCTTTGGCATGTATATATATGTGTTGTAACACTAAAAGAAATATAATGAAAAATCAAGCTGGTCGTCCCGATTTGGGATCCAGGGGAAAATCTCTGTGTTTATCTGTTTTATGTTTTATGCTCTCGCTATTGTTTACTTTCTGTTATAAGATTCATGTGTAGATAATTTCTGTTCAGGGTTAAAACCTACACTATCCAAGGAGGCCGCGAACCAGCCTAGGGTTTATGGTTGATAGAGGAGTAGATGGAACAGGACTTCTTCCAATACTACCACAGGCCATACATAGATCACTTGTAGGCAGGGGGGGGGGGTCGAAAAGCCCTGAATTGTCTTCTGTTATTATCCAGCATCAATTTTTTTGATATTTTATCTAGCACTTATTTGTATATATTCTTTTAGGAGAACATTGTATATTATCATATTTATCAACCTTGCAAGTGAGGTACTTCACTGGAAAGTTTTTTGACATGTGACTTTAGTCACACTTTTTGATGCATATGCTTCTCAACATCTACAGTATGTAATTTGCTCAAATAAATGAAAGTTATGATTTTTCCTTGGGGAAAAAAGTAAATTTTCATAAAACATGATGTACTAATTTAAATAATATAAAGAATATAGCTTTAAAGTAAATAACGAAGTAAATTGAATGTCTTATCAAATTGAATGAAAAAAGTATTAAATAAAAAGCTAATATAAATTACTTTTGAATAAAAATATGTATTTTATTATTTAATTTCATCTCTAAGTCTAAGACATATAAATGTTCAAAGACAATATAGTTTGGGAATTTAAAATTTCATGAGTTCATCTATGTAGTTTTATTATTATTATTATTTCTAGTTAATTTTCAAAAGTAAGTCAATCATGGTTATTTAGAGTGTACATAGAAAGTAATGTAGGAAGTGACATGTCAAATATACCTTACCCATAAAATCCCTACTCATAATTTTTTATTATATCCCTTAGGAGGCCCCTTTTTTGATTCAAAATATCTCTAATGTGGGGGATAGTGAGGCTTGGTTAGGTGACTCAAGCTGATAACTATTTTTGAAATGGAAAATATGATATGATATTATATCCAATTTTGAGGTCACAACCAATCCATACACCAAATTGGAGACCTCCTTGTTTGTAGGACAATAGACCCACCTCTACACAACGATTTGACTATTAAAGTCTATGAAGGCATACATACTCTACCCCCCTTTGGTTTTGAACTTGTGACCTCTTACGACGATACACAATCTATTAACCATTAGGCCCACTCATTATTGTATGCTTGAGGTGACATCACTACTAGCACAAATTAGAAAACAGTTACAAAGGAACTTTTTATTATGAGGAAGCACATGCTCTTAACCATTAGGCCCACTCAAGATGTATGTTTGAGGTGGCATCACTACTGGAACAAATCAGACAACAATTGGAAAGGATTTTTTTTTTCAATTTCATTGCCTCTATACATTGCATTATAATAATTACTCTAGTAGAAATATTAGATACAAATCTCTCATAACTTCTTTCAAGTTAGCGATTTCAAAGAGTATGCTATTTTTGAATTGGTTTTAGATAATATCTAGGATTTTTAGTGTTGGATATATTATGCCCCCACCCAAATGAATAATCTTATGTGGTTACTAACTTTCCCTTAACTATCAATGTTACATGATTGTGAATATTGCATGATTTAGTTACAATTTGTTAGTTAATGAAGATGGTTGTAGGAAATGCTCCTCCATATTAGAAGGATTCCTCACATAAGGTCCTTCTCTCCTACAATCCATAGCATATCTCCATCTTCCTCACTTTAATATACCTTACTTTCATTACTCAATTGATTGGTTTTAGTGATTTTATTCTTGCTCCCATTTTTTTTTAGAATTACATAGGTATTTCTTATTGTTCAACATGTGTTGTTCTTTCTCATGTTTCCAACTTCTAAATTATGGAGTGTTTCACCTCAAGGGAGACATCCATTCGATGTCTACACCACTGAAGTTAACATGGATGCTTTTTTGTAATATGAACATGTAAATTTGAGTTCACCAGAACATTGTCTCATGCTCATCATTTTAGCGTAGAGGATTTTGATAACCTATCTTTCTCCCTAGTGCTCTTTGATTTTTTCATGGATGCATGGATCTCTTGAGTTTGAAAGCATATTTATCAAAATAGTCAAAATCTTATTGAGAAACTCTCTAGTTGGAATTAGTGTTAAGGGGAATTCCTTACAAAGTTGTACTTAAACTATGTCTTCTAAATCCTTTACATTATGTTTTGTTCATAATAATCCTCAATTATCCCACATCTAAAATAAATGATTATGTCGACAACATAACGTGTCCAATAGATATGGTTTGATATGAACACTATTGCAAACATATTAGAAAATTTATGGGTAAAACAATAAACTTGGGGTATTTTTGGGAATATTCACTTAATTTCATAAAATACATTAACAAATTAATTTTTACAAGAGAATCTAGGAGAATGTTGTTTAAATTTCATAAAAAATGCATATGAAATGGACACAACTATTTTTCTTTTAAAAAACAAATGTAAAAAAAATAGGTATTTTGCAAACGATTACTATAAACAAAAATTTCATGACTGCATACCAAAAAAACTATTACTTAAAATATATGAAAAATCATCACACTAGTTTTGAAGGAAAAGTCAAAAGAATCTTTTTCTGCTAATATATCTTTTTCTACTCATACTTCTCTTTTTGATAGAGTATTTTGATAATAAAAAAATTAATAGTTCTTTGTTTTTAACTAATACTTCTTCATTTAGAAATGGTAGGAGCAGAAGGGTGATTCTTAGCCTGCATGAAAAAAATGAGATTCAATATGTTTGGGATTTGGAGGTTGCTACCAACCATTAAGCCGAATTTTTAACTCTCTAAAAAGAATTAGAATTAGCAATTGAAAAGAAAATATTAAATATCATAATTTATGGTGATTCACTAATTGTAATTAAGTTTGGGAAGCAAAAGATCCCATAACAATAGTTTCCCTCCTATTTTGCACATGATTTCTATTCAACTTAATAAATTCGAAAAAGATTGAATTCTTTCATGTCTTAAGGAACCTGAATTCTTCAGTGGGCACATTAGCCAATAAGGAAACTAGTATGGATCAAGCGATGTTAGAGTTGAATAATCAAATTCCCTCAAATACCCCATTCCCATGAACTATGTATTAGGAAAAGATAAAATAATAAAGGCCCTTTAGGCATATTTAGTTATGCCGACGATAACAGAGTTGGTGATCATAGCCAAATTTTGTGTGCTGAGAAGCTCTCCTTCATTTTGGAGTCAAGTTACATCAAGGTGCAGTCTCCCCATGGAGAATATTGGTTCATCTTCTCATGATATTGGGTAGGTGCACGTGAATTCTCTTCTCGAAAATATTTTTGAAGCCATGGCAGGCCTTCTGAGTGCTTTCGACCAACGCAACGAGGCAGAGGAGAAGGCGTAGAAATCCTTTTATGCACTGATCAACATCAATAACTAGAATTGATGCAAATCAAAATGGAACAATTTCAAAGTGAACTGGAAATATGGACAAGATATATGTGACTGGAGTGCATTTGGAAATAGCATAGGTTGAAGCCAGCAAATGATCGGTGCAGAAAAAAGGAATACAGGTAGCAGGTCCAAGTGATATTTTTGACTAATGAAAATGTCTGGAAAGACTTTCCAAGTGATATGTTTGACGCATGAAAATTTATATTTCAGAATGGCAAGATCTATTAGCTAATCTTTATGTTTTAATCTGACTGATGTTATGTAAATTTTGTTTGTTTCAAGGAGTTTAATCTGACTTATGTTATGTAAATTTTGTTTCTTTCAAGGATTTTCTTTAGTATCAAAGGAAAAATGCCACAAGAACATACTCTATCTGATTTGGACTTTTGAAGGAATAATCATCAAATATTGGGATGAAATGAGTAAAGGTTTTGCCCCAAATCTGGCTTATTTTTTAATAGAAAATCCCTAACCATTTCTTTGAAAAAAAACTAATACGTTTTCATTTAAGATAGTATTTTGATTAAAAAAAATTAATAAGTCTTTGGTTTCAATTTCATTGTTCTCCTTAGTAGAGATTTTTTTTTTAAATTATAATGTTTTGGTAATAAGAGTGTAACTAATGTCCACAGTGTCTTGGATAGATGGTGATAGCGTCTCTGTTAAGGCACTCTGTTAAGAACCCTGCTTATCATTCAAAAACAAAGCACATTGATGCTCAATATCACTTTGTTAGAGATATGGTTGAGGCTAAAAGGGTGTTGTTGGTAAAGGTGGACACTTTGAAGAATGTTGTAGCTGCATTGACAAAGTCTGTGAGCACTCAGAAGTTCTCTTGGTGTAGAGAAACAATGGGTGTTGAAGAACTAGGCCAATGACTAAGCTCTCCTGTGGCCCCCTGCAGAAAGAAAACAACAAGTGGGAGAATGTTGGGTATGTGTTATATTATTTCCATGACTAAGCACGGCGAGCGATGGCCCCCGCACTGTCGCGCCCACCGCGGGGTCATGGGGGGCGGTCGCCCCCTATCGGTGGGTCCAATGCCAGGTAAATTTTTTTGGTCCTTAATTTCCGGTGGGTAGTCCGCGCCCATGGTTTTGTGCATGGTTTTGGACATGGTTTTGGGGTACGATGGTTTTCGACCCCTGGTATTTTTGTAGATCCGGTCAAGGGAACTACTGTTATGTTCTAATCCAGGGTTTATGGATTGGGGTTTATGTATGCTTTGGCATGTATATATATGTGTTGTAACACTAAAAGAAATATAATGAAAAATAAAGCTAGTCGTCTCGATTTGGGATCCAGGGGAAAATCTCTGTGTTTATCTGTTTTATGTTTTATGCTCTCGCTATTGTTTATTTTCTGTTATAAGATTCATGTGTAGATAATTTCTGTTCAGGGTTAAAACCTACACTATCCAAGGAGGCCGCGAACCAGCCTAGGGTTTATGGTTGATAGAGGAGCAGATGGAACATGATTTCTTCCAATACTACCACAGGCCATACATAGATCACTTGTAGGCAAGGGGGGGGGGGGGTCGACAAGCCCTGAATTGTCTTCTGTTATTATCCAACATCAATTTTTTTGATATTTTATCTAGCACTTATTTGTATATATTCTTTTAGGAGAACATTGTATATTATCATATTTATCAGGCTTGCAAGTGAGATACTTCACTGGAAAGTTTTTTGACATGTGACTTTAGTCACACTTTTTGATGCATATGCTTCTCAACATCTACAGTATGTAATTTGCTCAAATAAATGAAAGTTATGATTTTTCCTTGGGGAAAAAGTAAATTTTCATAAAACATGATGTACTAATTTAAATAATATAAAGAATATAGCTTTAAAGTAAATAACAAAGTAAATTGAATGTCTTATCAAATTGAATGAAAAAAGTATTAAATAAAAAGCTAATATAAATCACTTTTGAATAAAAATATGTATTTTATTATTTAATTTCATCTCTAAGTCTAAGACATATAAATGTTCAAAGACAATATATTTTGGGAATTTAAAATTTCATGAGTTCATCCATGTAGTTTTATTATTATTATTATTTCTAGTTAATTTTCAAAAGTAAGTCAATCATGGTTATTTAGAGTGTACATAGAAAGTAATGTAGGAAGTGACATGTCAAATATACCTTACCCATAAAATCCCTACTCATAATTTTTTATTATATCCCTTAGGAGGCCCCTTTTTTGATTCAAAATATCTCTAATGTGGGGGATAGTGAGGCTTGGTTAGGTGACTCAAGTTGATAACTATTTTTGAAATAGAAAATATGATATGATAGTATATCCAATTTTGAGGTCACAACCAATCCATACACCAAATTGGAGACCCCCTTGTTTGTAGGACAACAGACCCACCTCTGCACAACGATTTGACTATTAAAGTCTATGAAGGCATACATACTCTACCCCCCTCTGGTTTTGAACTTGTGACCTCTTACGAGGATACACAATCTATTAACCATTAGGCCTACTCATTATTGTATGCTTGAGGTGACATCACTACTAGCACAAATTAGAAAACAGTTACAAAGGAATTTTTTATTATGAGGAAGCACATGCTCTTAACCATTAGGCCCACTCAAGATGTATGTTTGAGGTGGCATCACTACTGGAACAAATCAGACAACAATTGCAAAGGATTTTTTTTTCAATTTCATTGCCTCTATAAATTGCATTATAATAATTACTCTAGTAGAAATATTTGATACAAATCTCTCATAACTTCTTTCAAGCTAGCGATTTCAAAGAGTATGCTATTTTTGAATTGGTTTTAGATAATATCTAGGATTTTTAGTGTTGGATATATTATGCCCCCACCCAAATGAATAATCTTATGTGGTTACTAACTTTCCCTTAACTATCAACGTTACATGATTGTGAATATTGCATGATTTAGTTACAATTTGTTAGCTAATGAAGATGGCGTTGTAGGAAATGCTCCTCCATATTAGAAGGATTCCTCACATAAGGTCCTTCTCTCCTACAATCCATAGCATATCTCCATCTTCCTCACTTTAATATACCTTACTTTCATTACTCAATTGATTGGTTTTAGTGATTTTATTCTTGCTCCCATTTTTTTAAAAATTACATAGGTATTTCTTATTGTTCAACATGTGTTGTTCTTTCTCATGTTTCAAACTTCTAAATTATGGAGTGTTTCACCTCAAGGGAGACATCCATTCGATGTCTACACCACTAAAGTTAACATGGATGTTTTTTTGTACTATGAACATGTAAATTTGAGTTCACCAGAACATTGTCTCATGCTCATCATTTTAGCGTAGAGGATTTTGATAACCTATCTTTCTCCCTAGTGCTCTTTGATTTTTTCATGGATGCGTGGATCTCTTGAGTTTGAAAGCATATTTATCAAAATAGTCAAAATATTATTGAGAAACTCTCTAGTTGGAATTAGTGTTAAGGGGAATTCCTTACAAAGTTGTACTTAAACTATGTCTTCTAAATCCTTTACATTATGTTTTGTTCATAAGAATCCTCAATTATCCCACATCTAAAATAAATGATTATGTCGACAACATAACGTGTCCAATAGATATGGTTTGATATGAACACTATTTCAAACATGTTAGAAAATTTATGAGTAAAACAACAAACTTGGGGTATTTTTGGGAATATTCACTTAATTTCATAAAATACATTAACAAATTAATTTTTACAAGAGAATCTAGGAGAATGTTGTTTAAATTTCATAAAAAATGCATATGAAATGGACACAACTATTTTTCTTTTAAAAAACAAATATAAAAAAATAGGTATTTTGCAAACGATTACTATAAACAAAAATTTCATGACTGCATACCAAAAAAACTATTATTTTGAAAATAAGCTAAAATTCCGTGGAATCAAAAAATGAACACATTTAAAAAATGTGATTTTTAAAATTTCCCAACTTTTAAAATTATAACCATAATGGAAAATTTTGTTTATACATATAGAAGATAGTGTAAATTATCTAACAATTACTTAAAATATATCAAAAATCATCACACTAGTTTTGAAGGAAAAGTCAAACGAATCTTTTTCTGCTAATATATCTTTTTCTACTAATACTTCTCTTTTTGATAGAGTATTTTGATAAAAAAAAATTAATAGTTCTTTGTTTTTAACTAATACTTCTTCATTTAGAAATGGTAGGAGCCAGAAGGGTGATTCTTAGCCTGCATGAAAAAAATGAGATTCAATATGTTTGGGATTTGGACGTTGCTACCAACCATTAAGTCGAATTTTTAACTCTCTAAAAAGAATTAGAATTAGCAATTGAAAATAAAATATTAAATATCATAATTTATGGTGATTCACTAATTGTAATTAAGTTTGGGAAGCAAAAGATCCCATAACAATAGTTTCCCTCCTATTTTGCACATGATTTCTATTCAACTTAATAAATTCGAAAAAGATTGAATTCTTTCATGTCTTAAGGAACCTGAATTCTTCAGTGGGCACATTAGCCAATAAGGAAACAAGTATGGATCAAGCGATGTTAGAGTTGAATAATCAAATTCCCTCAAATACCCCATTCCCATGAACTATGTATTAGGAAAAGATAAAATAATAAAGTCCCTAAAGGCCCTTTAGGCATATTTAGTTATGCCGAGGATAACAGAGTTGGTGATCATAGCCAAATTTTGTGTGCTGAGAAGCTCTCCTTCATTTTGGAGTCAAGTTACATCAAGGTGCAGTCTCCCCATGGAGAATATTGGTTCATCTTCTCATGATATTGAGTAGGTGCAGTCTCTCCATGGAGAATATTGGTTCATCTTCTCGAAAATATTTTTGAAGCCATGGCAGGCCTTCTGAGTGCTTTCGACCAACGCAACGAGGCAGAGGAGAAGGCGTAGAAATCCTTTTAGAAATCAAAATGGACAAGACATATGTGACTGGAGTGCATTTGGAAATATGGACAAGACATATGTGACTGGAGTGCATTTGGAAATATGGACAAGACATATGTGACTGGAGTGCATTTGGAAATAGCATAGGTTGAAGCCAGCAAATGATCGGTAGCAGGTCCAAGTGATATTTTTAACTAACGAAAATGTCTGGAAAGATTTTCCAAGTGATATGTTTGACGCATGAAAATTTATATTTCAGAATGGCAAGATCTATTAGCTAATCTTTATGTTTTAATCTGACTGATGTTATGTAAATTTTATTTGTTTCAAGGAGTTTAATCTGACTTATGTTATGTACATTTTATTTGTTTCAAGGAGTTTAATCTGACTTATGTTATGTAAATTTTGTTTCTTTCAAGGATTTTCTTTAGTATCAAAGGAAAAATGCCACAAGAACATACTCTATCTGATTTGGAATTTTGAAGGCATAATCATCAAATATTGGGATGAAATGAGTAAAGGTTTTGCCTCAAATCTGGCTTATTTTTTAATAGAAAATCCCTAACCATTTTTTTGAAAAAAAACTAATACGTCTTCATTTAAGATAGTATTTTGATTAAAAATAATTAATAAGTCTTTGGTTTCAATTTCATTGTTCTCCTTAGTAGAGGATTTTTTTTTAAATTATAATGTTTTGGTAATAGGAGTGTAACTAATGTCCACAGTGTCTTGGATAGATGGTGATAGGGTCTCTGTTAAGGCACTCTTTCATTTGAAGTCATTGGTTCAATTCCCTGCCCTAGTTAGGGTGATATATTAGACATGATGACGATGTAGTCTTACCCAAACTTTAAAATAAAAAGCAACTATAACTAATAATGAAGTTGGATATAAGCCATAATTAGTGTTATTATTTTCTCCTATAAGTACTATCTCTCGTTAGGTGTTCACAAGATTAATTTTAAATGAATTATATATTATATTCCAATTTATAAGATATTGTTTTGAATTAAAAGTAAAATTACAAATTTATATTATTAATAAATACTAATTTAAGTAAAATGTTATGAATATAGTGTTATGTTTGTGATTATAACAACCAAAAAGAATTTAGGGAAAAATAAAAAATAAAAATAAAAAATTATATATGTATATATATATTTTGATATTGTTATGAAACCAACTCCAAAAACAAAACAAAAGAGAGATCAATGCCTTAGAAACCAGTCACTCCGAGGGGGCAACCTCCTGTACATTACATAAATGAAAAATTCTTGGATGATACAAATGAAAAAACCCCCTTTCTATATATAGGAGTCCATGGGGTCACAATATAATCCTATCTGACCTAACAATAATAATGTAAGGGCGCAACAATAACAATAATGTCTTTTATGGGGCACAATAATAACAATATGGGGGATGCAGGGGTACCACAATAACAATAAGGGGGCTACACTAACAACAATAAGGGACTACACTAGTAATATAGAGACCTAACATGCCCCTCTCCTTCAAAAAAGCTTTGTCCTCAACGCTTGAGTAGCTTTGGATGCTTCTATATAAAATTCTCATTCTCCCATGTGGAATCTTCAGTGGGTAAGTTCTTCCACTTGATGAGATACTCTGAAATTGATCGATTTCGTAGTTGTCGAGTTCTTGTTTCCGTGACTGAGTCAGGTTCCAATATTTTTTTTCCTTCCTCATCAAGTTCTGGCAATATTGTTTGAAATGGAAGTTTTTCACCTATAACCTTCTTAAGCATGAAACATGGAAAACTGAGTGCACTTGAGAAGAAGGAAGCTCTAATTTGTATGCCATAGTACCAATCTTTTGCAACACCTTGTAAGGACCATAGTACTTCAGAAATAATTTATTATCCTTCTTAGCTTGCTTGAGGGACATTTGTTTATATATTTCTAGCTGTAAAAATACCTAGTCTCCTACATCAAAACTTGTCTCGCTGTGATGTTGATTTGACTGTTGCTTCATTCGATTTTGTGCCAAATTTAGTTTATCCTTTAAGAGTTGGAGAACTTGTTGTTGATGCTCAATGTGATCTTCCACTGCTTTAACATTATAATTTTCTCTTAAAGATGATGTGATGGACGGTGGATGGTATCCATAAAGTGCTATAAATGGGGTCATTTTTGCTACAATATGGAAGGAAGTGCTATACCACCATTCAGCCAGAGGTAACCACTTGACCCATTGTGTTTGTTTATCAGATGAAAAACAAAGAATATATCCTTCCAAACATTTGTTCACTATATCAGTTTTCTCATCAGATTGAGGATGATAAGATGAGATATGAGCTAGTTGAGAACCCAAACAAGAAAATAATTTCATCCAAAAATTTCCAGTAAAAATGGGATATCTATCACTTACAATAATCTTTGGGTTTCCATGTATCTTTTGAATTGTTTCCATGAATTTAGTAGCAACTGTACTTGCTTTAAATAGATGAGATAATGCATAAAAGTGTGCATACTTGGTAAGCCTATCAACTACCACCATTATGACACTCTTTCCTTCAGACTTAGGTAAAAATGTGATAAAATACATTGAAAGCTCCTCCCAGCATTGACTTGGAATGGATAAAGGTTGTAGAAGACCCAGGGTCTTAATTGACCCAACTTTATTTTGCTGGGAAACCAAACATTCCGCCACAAACTTTTGAATATAATATTTAAGGCCATCCCAGAAAAAATATTTTTTCACCCTATGGTAAGTTTTTAAAAATCCTTAGTGTCCTCTTAAGGGAGAGTTGTGCAATTCCAAAAGAATATTTTGTTTTAGTTTGGAATTCTTACAAATATATAAGATATCTTTGTACCGTAAGGAATCATTTTTCCAACTAAATGTATCAGATGTACTAGGATCTTGTTGTAACTTTTTAATGCGTGTCCACACTTCTTCATCTTTCTTCCATTCATCCCTTGCTTCGGTTATCCAATCTGGTTGGATAATAGAAATGACACAAAGAAATTCTTCCACCTCTTCATCCTTTCTTGAGAGTGCATTTGCAACAACATTTAGCTTCCCTTTTTTGTAGATGATCTCAAAGTCATAACCCAACATCTTTGTGACCCATTTTTGCTACTCTTCTAAAGATAGTGTTTGCTCCAAAAAGTATATAAAACTATCATGATCATTTTTTACCTTGAAGTGTCTTCCCATTAGGTAATGTCGCCACTTCTTTAGTTCATGTAGTATTGCCAAGATTTCCTTCTCATAAAAAATCTTTATGTAAATACTTTCCTTTGATTGGATGACTTTCAAAAGCAATGGGACTTCCTTCTTACATTAAAACAACACCAATTCCATTTCCTGAGGCATCACATTCCACAATAAAGGTTTTTGTGAAGTTTGGCGTAGCTAAGACCGGTGCTAGGCACATTGTCTCTTTAATATGTTGAAAGGCCTTAGTTGCTTTAGGAATCCATGAAAATGAATCTTTCTTCAATAATGTTGTTATAGGTGTTTCCATTCTCCCATAATTCTTAACAAACTTGTGATAATACCCTATTAACCCGAGAAATCCTCACAACTTCTTTATGGTTGCAGGGACTTTTCATTCCTCAATGGATTTAATTTTGTTAGGGTCTACCTTAACACCCTCCCAAGATATAATATGACCCAGATATTCCACCTCTTGTACTCTAGAAACATTTGGAGGTTTTTTCATATAATTGTTTCTCCTCCAATAGTTTGAGAACCCTGTCAACATGTTGAACATGATCCTTCCAAGACCTGGTGTAGATTAGTATATCATCAAAAAATACTAACACATATTTTCTAAGGAAGGGTTTGAAAATGGAATTCATCAACTCTTGAAATTTAGAAGGTGCATTGGTAAGGCCAAAAGGCATGACCAAAATATCACAATGACCCTCATGAGTTTGAAATGTTGTTGTTAGAATATCTTCAGTCTTCATTCTAATTTGATGATATCCTGAATGAAGATACAACTTGGTAATATAAATTGATCCATGGAATTCATCTAATAATTCATCAATCACAGGAATGGGAAATTTATCTTTAATAGTGAGCTTATTGAGCTCCTTATAATCTGTACACATGCGCCATGATCCATCCTTCTTGTGCACCAATACTATTGGGGCAGAGAAAGAACTTTGACTAGTTTGAATTATACCAGGCTTTAACATTTTTTCAATCATACGTTCAATTTCGATCTTTTGAACATAAGGATATCTGTAAGGCCTAATGTTTGTAGGAAAAATTCCTAGAATCAAATGAATATCATGATCATGATCACGAATAAGTGGGAGTCCTTTGGGAGTTTCAAACACCTTGGAATGATTATCCAAGACTTTTTGGAGATATGGAGAAATAAGTGATTTTGATGTTGGAACTTCTAGTGAGAATAATTGTGCAATTACGCCTCGTTGTTCTTTATTTAGAAACTTTGTCATGAAATTAAATCTTATTATATTTCATGGCTTCCCTGCAATACCCCATAATTCAACTTCCTTTCCTTTCAAAAAAAAATCAAGAAAATTTCTTGAAAATTAAAAGATACCATCCCCAAAGATTGTGACCATTGTACTCCTAGTACAACATCAACACCTCCCATTGTAATGAAAAGAATTGGAATATTATATACATATTCCCCCATGGTTATCTTGATATTATGCATTTTCCAAAGCAATTTATAGTTCCTCCATTTTCAACCATCACTTGACACTTTGGTGCTGGGTATAGGAAGAAATTTGATTCCTTGGCTACCTTACAATGAATAAAATTATGGGTACTACCTAAATCAATCAACACTATTACATTTCTCTTCTTGATATGTCCTTCTATCTTGAGAGTTTGAGGATTGGTAATTCTTGCCAATGAAATACAGGAGATGGTCGGACTCATTTCTTATTTCTCTAGGGTTGGTTCCAGGTGTATATCCTCGTCTTTTGAAGTTTCTTGTTCATTTTCTTCACCCCTCTTCACAGTCTATGTAAAATAATTTCTTCTCATCACACTTATGACCTTTAGTGTATTTTTTATCACAGCTGTAGTAGAGACCTTTTGCTCTTTTTTCTTCCAGTTGTTGTGGTGTCAACCTTGTAGGTTGTGGAAGTCTAGGAGTAGCAACACTTCCATATTTATAGATGTGAGTAGTAAGCTTCATTGTCGCCATAATTTTACATTCAAGTTTTCTTGCCAACCTGAATGCCTTCTCGAGTGAATCAGGTTCCTAAAGGTGAACCTCATGTTGGATGTTATCCTTTAAAGTCCCTATGAAGACATCAACCTTGTGTTCCTCTAGAATATCAATTACCCTTATATTCAATTTTTGGAAGTCCTCAATGTTTTACACCATTGAACACTTTCTTTTGAGATTTATCAATTGGCTAAAGAAGGTATTGCTGTTTGTATCCTTATAATGTTATATCATTTCCTCCGTAAAAATTGACAAAGTGACAATTTTTTTACGGGAGAAAATCCATCGATACCATACAAATGTATTTTGTTCTAAATAAAATTATGGGTACTACCCGAATAATTCAACACTATTACCTTTTTCTTCATGATATGTCCTTCTATCTTTAGAGTTTGAGGAGTGGTAATTCCTGCCAATGCATTAAGGATATGGTCGAAATCAATTCTTCTTTCTCTAGGGTTGGTTCCTGGTATATATCCTCTTCTTTTGAATTTTCTTGTTCATTTTCTTCCTCCTCTTCATAATCTATGTAAAATAATTTCTTCTTAGCACACCTATGACCTTTAGTGTATTTTCTATCACAACTGTAGCAGAGCCCTTTTGCTATTTTTCCTTCCAATTTTTGTGGTGTCAAACTTGTAGGTTGTGGAAGTTTAGGAGTAGCAACACTTCCATCATTATATATGTGAGTGGTAGGCTTCCTTATCGCCATAATTTTATATTCAATTTTCCTTGCCAACCTGAATGCCCTCTCCAATGAATCAGGTTCCCAAAGGCGAACCTCATGTTGGCTGTTATCCTTTAAAGTCCCTATGAAGACATCAATCCTGTGTTACTCTGGAATATCAGTTACCCTTATATTTGATTTTTAGAAGTCCTCAATGTGCTCCACCATTGAACCCTTTTGTTTGAGATTTATCAATTGGCTAAATAAGGTGATTATCTTTGTATCCTCATAAAGTGACAATTTTTTTATGGGAGCAAAGCCATCGATACCATAAAAATGTATTTTGTTCTAAATATAAAGTTGCAATGCATACCTTTTGTGTGTTTTTCACATTATTGAGATCAAAATATTTCTCCATCTGTAGTATCCATGTTACGAGATTCTTGCCATCAAACTTACTCATATCGATCTTTGGAATATGGTGGGTCTTCAATCCAACATTAGAGGTTATGAAATCATGATTAAAATTTATTTTGTTCTGATCATGAGTTTCATCTACTATATTTTCACCATTAGGAATCATTTCTTGTATCAAATTTGTTAAACCTTCCTTCAAACCTTTCATTTATGCTTTTAGATCATTCTTCGTGTCTTCCATGTTGTCTTTCATGTCTTCTATGTTGTCTTTCATTTTTTCATCCATGTCATCCATCTTAGCTTCCATGTCATTCTTCAAACCATCCATCTTAGCTTCCACACCTTTCTTCAAAACTTTCATTTCATTTTTTGTTTCTCTTTGTGAGAGGGATAATTGATGCACTTGCTCTTGTAATTTTGATAGATCATGTTTCACTTCTTCCTCTTCATGAGTCATAGTGGAGCCTTCTGAGGAATTACTGGGTGTTGAATTCTTTTTAAGGGGCATTTTAGAACCCAATACTGATATCTATGCTTCAATATTCCCTTGGGATCACTTCAAACTTATTTTTCAAACAAGACTTATGCAATTTGAAAAAAAAATACACACCTTTTTCTTGCTTTTGAGGAGCTCGATATTGAAAATGATCTATCTTTGTAATTTCGAATCCCTGAGAATTTATCTTCATTCCTTTAGTAGCCCTCTGAATCTTCTTTCCAATGCCATAGGTTTGACCTGATTTGCATTCTTCAAGACAAAGTTATGCCCAATCTCCCACAATGACCTAATTATGGATTGGTTCAGTAGAGAAAACTTGTACGGAGTAACACATGTCACTTTTTCCTCCTTCGAATCTAAAATTGATACACAGGAAAAAAAAGTCCATGTAATTTTGGCTACTTTTTACAAAATTTCAATCTGATGCTCAGAGAGAGAGTTATGATGATTTTCCCAAGGTCACCTCTTTGAGATGAAATTCGGGAGCCTTCAATAACCCTAACTTCCACAGATCATATCTCCGAGAATATTGTGAACCAAGATCTGAAATTTTTACACAAAGTTCCTTAGGATTTATTCACAAATGGGTTTTTGTTTTAGATTTTGAACCTTCGTAGAAAATTTTTTGTAGAGAAAATTCCACGATGACCTATTTGAAGAAGTGAAACCCTAAAATCCAAAGCTCTGAAACCAAATGTTATGAAACCAACTCCAAAAATAGAAGAAAAAAGAGATCAATGCCTTAGCAATGAGTCGCTTCAAGGGGGAAACCTCCTGTATATTACATAAATGAACAATTCTTGGATGATACAAATGAAAAAATCCCATTTCTTTATATAAGAGTCCATGGGGTCATAATATAATCCTAGTCAACTTAACAATAATAATGTAAGCACCAGATGCGGTTGCCTCCAGCTCATCGTGACGGGACTCAAGTCCCTCATCGCCTCCCGAGGCAGCACAATGGGGCAGGCCATGTGGCCTCCCACACCTGTAATAACTGCGGCATTCAATTCACCACCCTTCACCACATTAACTGCTATCTCTGGAAGCGTCTTTGAAGAGGGCTCTTCATCTACTTCACTTCGGGTCTTAGCATGGATAGGGACTATATGCATGGCGCCTGCCCGATTTGTTCTGCTGCTGAGTTTCTCGGTGTTTCTTGCCCGTCCGCCTGCTCGATGCCCAGTGCTTGAACTCAGACCGGCAGAAGGTGTGAGTTGGTTTGTTGTTTGGAAACCACTCCAGATTTTCATTTCTCGCATAGTCATTTCTGTTTCTCCAATTCACTGTATTTCTCCAGTAGTACTGTGTATTCTCTGCCTTCTTGTCCGTTTCAGTCGCCCCCCACCACCATGCCACGCTTGCGCCAACATATGCGCTGTCGACGAGGTTCTAATCGGGGAAGAGGATATCATTCTCCGTCGCCCCCTATCTCTGAATCCACCTCGGACTTTTCTTTGGATCCCAGAGGCCGTGGAGGCCGACCTCGTGGCCCTCACTCCGGGCCTCCTTCTGTATCTCCGGATCGCCCCCCCTGAAGGTCTCTTCATCCCTCACCCGCAATCTTCTTCTTTCCTCCGTCAGTCTACCCAACATGCTGAGTTTACCTTTAATTGCTCATTCGACCATCTGGTTCTCAAGGCCTTTGTTACAGTTTCGGTCAGCGAAGATTCTGCTAATTTTATGCCTCCTCCGACATCAGCTCCTGGGCCCTCTGTCACCTTCCAGGTCCCCTCCGGTCCCAGCCCCGTTCCTGCAGACTCAGCCCAGTTAAATTTTTCCCCAAACGTTGCTATGAAGGTACAGAATGTGGAGCACGCGGATAAAGACCCTGTACCACCTTTTGTGGACGACGAGGGAGGTAGAGATGATTGGGGCTGCAGAGTCGTTGAAGAGCCTCCCTCCGACACTGATGCTTAGTAATCAAATGACTTCTCAGAGATTTTGGTATTCCATGTTCAAATTCTTCATGCTCTTTCTGGTTTTCTGGTGGTTTTATCCTCTGCTTGCAGAGTGGCTTGTTAAAGTTTTTGTTTTTTTGACAAACTATTGGGCTGTAATGCTGGTTTCCCTCACAAGGGCGGCGAATGTTAATCTTTTGGGACTGGTTTCCCCATGTTGGACAATCCAAACCATGGTTTTTCGTGACACTCAAGCCCTGTGCCCAGGCTACCTTAGCTGGGACAGTGGCAGCTCTGTATTTTTATGTTAATTATTAATAGATTTAGTGATACTTACAAAAAAAAAACAATAATAATGTAAGGGCACAACAATAACAATAGTGGCTTTTATGGGGAACAATAATAACAATATGGGGGCTACAGGGGTACCATAATAACAATAAGGGGGCTACACTAACAACAATAAGGGACTACATTAGTAATATAGGAACCTGACATATATATATGTGTGTGTGTGTGTGTGTGTGTGAAAACCCTTCTTTTAAATGAACCCCTTTGGAAATTTTATTTTCATATATATTTTCCAATTTTCTAAAATGCTAGATGAGAGAAAATATACATTTTTTCAAAAAAACATATAACTCTTAATAAGAAAATGTGTCATACTTTAAAAAACAACTATTTTACAAAGCAATATAATAATGTAATCTATTCATGTTAGAAAAATATAGTTAGCAATTGGATCTGATTCTTTCTTGATATGCCACTAAGGAAATTGGCTCAGTGGAAGAAAATGTGACATTTAGTAATATATCAACAATTTAAAAATTCATTGGAAGTTAGTCAACATATTATGTTAAACTCAATAATAAATAGTATCAAGAACCAAGATATGGACATTATTTCTAATCACTATAGAGAAAAAAATTGGTTCATGCAAACCAACCAAATACAAATAGTGAGAAAATACTAAAAATAGTGCAAAAGCATAAAGAAATCCAAGAATAAAGAGAGGCATCAACCTTAATTATGACTTCCTCAAGTTGATTATGGCCACTAGTGCCTGTTCCTGAAGTAGCTCAACCTTCTTTGCACGCAAGCCTCCTATAAATATCCTTCAACTGCAACCCTATGTCCTACAAAGCCAATAAAATATCATATTTTGCATTGTTCCTATCTAACAGGACCTTGTCGAGGAGAGAATTCATCTTCTAGTAAAGATCAATAATATATAAATATTTATTTTGGAACCTATGGGTATGGCCCACGTCAAGCACCCAGGAAGCCACTATTGTAGTCACCTCTAAATCTAATGAATAAGCTCACTTTCCCACCACATCATTCAATGGGTCCTAAAGATCATTCTTGATGACCACTGAAATATGCACGTTGTAATATCAAGCTAATAATTATACTCACATGTGAGCTCAAAAATCTATGGGAGCCATGGCTTCCTCCACTTATTCGACATCAAGCACACTAGTGCACCATTGACATGACTTGTAGGTGTAGAAAGGCTCTTTGGTTAGCATTACTATACTTGTGCCTTAAGGGAGGTCAGGGTGTAGTTCCAATGGTCAAACCTAGAATATCTGTACAAGAGAAAAAGGCTTGAAGCCATGCACAAAGCACACAAGAGAACTACTCAACCATAGGGAAATTTTCCAAATTAAGCCCTAATAATATCTCTAGACTATGCTAATAACCCATCATAATGAGGAGATAAGATTTCAATCTCGGGAGGTCCCTGCTTGATGAGAGTAATTGTCCACCAGTGGAATACCAATATAAAATGTGTGATGATCCAAATCTAGATATAGACCATCGTGTGGATGATTACATTGAATTGATACACCATTTATGGAGATGATTAAGATGTAGATTCGCTTAACACATTGAAATCTTATGAAGAGGGATGGTGGCATGTTCACTTTACTCATTGAGTGACGTGGTGATACACACACCCTCCCTCTTTCCCTCGTCTCTATTTACCCCACACGGAGATCATGCTAACCATTACAAAAAACACACAATGGAAACATTAAAAACCTAAAGAAAAAAAAAACCATCATTGTTCATGTAAAGGAGAGAAAATATAATTATAAATTGTATTATTCATTCTTGTGCGTTATTCATCCTCAATTTTATATTATTTTCACTCATTCTTTTTATTTAAATTTTATTGTTTTAGATTACATTTCGATATTATAAATTTATTTATATTCACATAAAATATTCAAATATGAAATACTTCATGAAAAAACAAAATCAAAATAAAAATAATTCCTATATGCACCAAAAAAAACTACTTGTAATAATGTTAATATTTATATTTATCCATTGAGGAAGGTGGTGTAGAGGCCATCATTATCCCTAGAGACACAATACTCAATACATTTGTTAAGTCCCTATATTAATAGTGTAGCCCCTTATTATGTTAGTGTAGCCCCCCTTATTGTTATTATTGTACCCCTGTAACCCCCATATTGTTATTATTGTGCCCTTACATTATTATTGTTAGGTCGGCTAGGATTACAGTGTGGCCCCACTAGGATTATATTATGGCCCCATGGACTCCTATATATAGAAGGAGGTTTTGTTCATTTGTATCATCCAAGAATTGTTCATTCATGTAATGTATTGGAGGTTGCCCCCCTCGAAGTGGCTCATTTATAAGGCGTGAATATCTCTTTTCTTCTCTCTTTGGAGCTGGTTACACAACATTTGGTATCGAGCTTTGGGATTCTAGGGGTTTCGCTGCTCCAAAACAGGTCATCGTAGCATTTTCGCTATAACTTTTTTTCTACGAAGCTTCAGAAGCTGAAATTTCTAGGGTGCGAAGCTCGAAATCTTGAGGAAAGGTTGTCTAAAAAATTTCAGATCTTGGTTCGCAATATTTGAGGAGATATCATCTGTGGAAGTTAGGTATGTTTTCAGGCTCATAAACAGGTCATCGTGGCAATTGCGCTATAAATTTTTTTGTACGAAGTTTCAGAGTCTGAAATTCATATGGTGCGAAGCTGAAATCCTGAGGGAAATTCGTCAAAAAAATTTCAGAGCTTGGTTCGCAATATTTTTGGAGATATGATCTGTGGAAGGTAGTGCTTTTTCGGAGCTCCTGAATTTCATCTCAAAGAGGTGATCGTGGGAAAACTTCAATAACTCTCTCTCGGGGCATTGGATTGAAGTGCCGTATAAAGTGGTCGCAAGTACACGGACTGAAGTTTCTTCGCTATCAATTTCAGAGACAAAGGACAAAACAGGTGACACATGGCAATTCGTACAAGTTCGCTCTCTATGAACAGTCCGAGTAGGTCATTGTGGGAGATTGGACACAAATTTGTCTTGGAGAATCCAAATCGAGGTCAGACCTGTGGAATTTGAAAGAAGCTTCAGAGATCTACTACAGAGCTGAATTTCAGATATCGAAGATTTTCAAATACGAGAGATAATTCAATTTCAATATCGAGCTCCTAAAAGCTAGTAAAAGGTGTGTATTTTTTTTCCCAAATTGCATAAGTCTTGTTTGAAGAATCAAGTTGAATTGATTCCAAGGGCATATTTTAGAATAGATATCAATATTGAATTCTAAAATGGCCCCTAAAAATAATTCAACACCCATCAAGCCTTCAGAAGGCTCTACCATGACTCATGAAGATGAAGAATTGCAACATGATCTATCAAAATTACAAGAACAAGTGCAACAAATTTCACTCTACGCAAAGAGCGACCAAAAAATGAAATGGAAGTTTTGAAGAAAGGTGTGGAAGTGAAGATGGATGGTTTGAAGAAAGGCATGGAAGCTAAGATGGATGGTGTGCAAGCTAAGATGGAAGCTAAGATGGATGGCATGGAAGTGGGCATGGAAGCTAAGATGGATGACATGAAAGACAACATGGAAAACATGAAGAATGATCTAAAAGCATACATGGAAGGCTTGATGACAAGCTTAAAAACCCAGAAATGATTCCTAATGGCGGAAATATAGGAGAAGAACCTCATGATGAGAACAAAATAAATGTTAATCGTGATTTCATAAACTCGAATGTTGGTGGGAAGAACCACCATATTCCAAAAAAATGGATATGAGGAAGTTTGATGGAAAGGATCTCGTAACATGGATACTACGGATGGAGCAATATTTTGATCTCCATAATGTGCAAAACACACAAAAGGTACGCATTGCAACTTTACATTTAGAACAAAATACATTTGTATGGTATCGATGGCTTTGTTCCCGTAAAAAAAATTGTCACTTGAGTCAATTTTTACGGAGGAAATGATAGCACATTATGAGGATACAAAGAGCAACACCTTCTTTACCCAATTGATAAATCTCAAACAAAAGGGTTTAGTGGGGCAGCACATTGAGGACTTCCAAAAATTGAGTATAAGGGTAAGCTGATGTTTCGAGAGGACCCACGAGATTGATCTCTTCTTAGGCGGTTTAAAGGATAACATTCAACATGAAGTTCGTGTTCTGGAACTGATTCATTAGAGAAGGCATTCGGGTTGGCAAGAAAAGTTGAATGTAAAATTATGGCAACAAGGAAGTCTACTACTCAATTCTATAAAGAAGGAAGTGTGGCTACATCTAGATTTCCACAACCTACAAGGTTGACACCACAACAATTGGAAGAAAAAAGAGCAAAAGGGCTTTGCTACGGTTGTGATAGCAAATACACTAAAGGTCATAAGTGTCTTTGAGAAGAAATTATTTTACATAGATTGTGAAGAGGAAGAAGAAAATGAACAAGAAGAGGATATACACCGGGAACCGACTCGAGAAGAGGAAGAAATGAATCCAACCATATCGTGTAATGCAACTTGGCGGGAATTACCACTCCTCAAACTCTCAAGATAAAAGGACAAATCAAGAAGAGAAAGGTAATAGTGTTGATTGATTCGGGTAGCACCCATAATTTTATTCATTGTAAAGGTAGCCTAAGGAATTAAATTGTTTCCTATACCCGACACCCGAATGTCAAGTGATGGTTGCAAATGGAGGAACTATAAATTGCTACGGAAAATGCAATAACATCAAGCTAACCATGGGGGGAATATGTGTTGACTAGTCCAATGCTTTCCATTCCTATGGGAGGTGTCGATGTTGTACTAGAGTACAATGGTTACAATCTTTGGGGGACGGTAGCTTTTAATTTTCAAGAACTTTTCTTGAAATTCTTTTCGAAGGAAAGGAAGTCGAATTACGGGGTATTGAAGGGAAGCCAGGGAAGGATAATAAGCTCTAATGGCATGACAAAGCTTCTAAAGAAAGAACAACGAGGCGTAATTGCACAATTATGCTCACTAGAAGTTCCAACATCAAAATCATCTATTTCTGCGATCTCCAACAAGTCTTGGACAATCATTCCAAGGTGTTTGAAACTCCCAAAGGACTCCCACCTATTCGTGATCATGATCATGCTATTCATTTGATTCCAGGAAGTGTTCCTCCAAACATCCGGCCTTATAGATATCCTTACTTCCAAAAGAGCAAAATTGAACGCATGATTGCGAAAATGTTAGAGCGGGTATAATTCAACCTAGTCAAAGTTCTTTCTCTCGTCTCTGTAGTATTGGTACACAAGAAGGATGGATCATGGCGAATGTGTCCGGATTATAGGGAGCTAAATAAGCTCACCATTAAAGATAAATTTCCCATTCACGTGATTGATGAATTATTGGATGAATTACATGGAGCAATTTATTTTACCAAGTTGGATCTTCGTCAGGATATCATCAAATAAGAATGAAGAGCGAAGATATTCCAAAAACGACATTTCGAACTCATGAGGGTCATTATGAATTTTTGGTCATGCCTTTTGGCCTTACCAATGCACCTTCTACATTTCAAGGGTTGATGAATTCCATTTTCAAACCCTTCCTTAGAAAATTTGTGCTAGTATTTTTTGATGATATACTAATCTATAGCAAGTCTTGGAAGGATCATGTTGAGCATGTTGACGAGGTGCTCAAACTATTGCAAGAGAAACAATTATATGCAAAAGCATCCAAATGTTTCTTTGGAGTACAAGAGGTGGAATATCCGGGTCATATTATATCCCACGAGGGTGTTAAAGTAGACCCTAACAAAATTAAAGCCATTAAGGAATGGAAAGTCCCTAAGACAATAAAGCGATTGCGAGGATTTCTCGGGTTAACAGGCTATTATCGTAAGTTTGTTAAGAATTATGGAAGAATAGCGGCACCTCTAACAACATTATTGAAGAAAGATGCATTTTCATGGACTCACGAAGCAACTAAGGCCTTTGAACATCTTAAAGAGGCAATGTGCCTAGCACCGGTCTTAGCTACGCCGGACTTCACAAAAACCTTTATTGTGGAATGTGATGCCTCGGGGAAATGGAATTGGTGCGAGTTTTAATGCGAGAAGGAAGACCCATTGCTTTTGAAAGTCGTCCAATCAAAGGAAAGTATTTACGAAACCTATTTATGAGAAGGAAATGTTAGCAATCTTGCATGCACTAAAGAAATGGAGAACTTACCTAATGGGAAGACACTTCAAGGTAAAAGCTGATCATGATAGTACGAAACACTTTTTGGAACAAAGACTATCTTCGAAGAAAGCGACAAAAATGGGTCACAAAGATGTTGGGTTATGACTTTGAAATAATCTACAAAAAAGGAAAGCTTAATGTTGTTGCGGATGCACTCTCAAGAAAGAATGAAGAGGTGGAAGCATTGCTTTGTGCCATTTCTATTATCCAACCGGGATTGGATAACCGAAGCAAGAGATGAATGGAAGAAGGACAAAGATGTATGGACACTCATTCAAAAGTTGCGGCAAGATCCTAGTACATCCGATACATTTAGTTGGAAAAATGATTCCTTATGGTACAAAGATCGCTTATATCTTTTGTAAGAATTCCCAACTAAAACAAAAGATTCTTACGGAATTGCACACTTCTCCTTTAGGAGGACACTCGGGATTTTTTAAAAACTTACCACAGGGGTGAAGAAAGAAATTTTTTTGGGATGGCCTTAAATCTGATATTCAAAAGTTTGTGGCGGAATGTTTGGTTTGCCGATGAGAATAAAGTGGAGACAATTAAGACCCCGGGACTTCTACAACCTTTATCCATTCCAAGTCGGCGTTGGGAGGAGATTTCAATGGATTTTATCACGAGTTTACCTAAGTACGAAGGAAAGAATGTCATCATGGTGGTAGTTGATAGACTTACCAAGTATGCACACTTTTGTGCATTATCTCATCCATTTAAAGCAAGTACGGTTGCTACTACATTTGTGGACGAAATTCAAAAGCTACATGGAAGCCCAAGGGTTATTGTGAGCGACGAGATCCCATTTTTACGGGAAATTTTTGGACGAGTTATTTTCTTCTTTGGGTACTAAATTAGCTCATAGCTCATCTTATCATCCTCAATCGATGGTCAAGCCGAGATAGTAAATAAATGTTTGGAAGGATATCTTCGTTGTTTTGTATACGATAAACAAACACAATGGGTCAAGTGGTTACCTCTCGCTGAATGGTGGTATAACACTTCCTTCCATCTGCGGCAAAAATGACCCCATTTATGGCACTTTATGGATATCATCCACCATCGATCACATCATCTTTAAGGGAAAATTCGAAGGTTCAAGCGGTGGAAGATCACGTCGAGCATCGACAATAAGTTCTCCGGCTCTTAAAGGATAACTCTGAATTTGGCACAAAATCGAATGAAACAACGAGCGGATCAACATCGCGGCGAGAGAAGTTTTGATATAGGAGATTGGGTATTTTTACGGCTACAACCATATAAACAAATGTCCCTCAAGCAAGCTAAGAAGGATAATAAATTATCGCCAAAGTACTATGGTCCTTACAAGGTGTTGCAAAAGATTGGTACTATGGCATACAAATTGGAGCTTCCTACTTCTTCGCGAGTACATCCGAGTTTTCCATGTTTCATGCTTAAAGAAGGTTATAGGAGAAAATCTTCCGGTTCAAACAATATTGCGCGAACTTGATGAGGAAGGAAAAATCATATTGGAACCGAGAAGCGGTCATGGAAACAAGAACTCGAGCAACTACGGAATCGATCAATTTCGAGTATCTCATCAAGTGGAAGAACTTACCCACGAAGATTCTACATGGGAGGATGAGAATTTTATACGAGAAGCACCCCGAGCTACTCAAGCGTTGAGGACAAAACTTTTTTTGAAGGAGAGGGGCATGTTAAGTCCCTATATTAATAGTGTAGCCCCTTATTATGTTAGTGTAGCCCCCCCCTTATTGTTATTATTGTACCCTACGTAACCCCCATATTGTTATTATTGTGCCCTTACATTATTATTGTTAGGTCGGCTAGGATTACATTGTGGCCCCACTAGGATTATATTATGGCCCCATGGACTCCCTATATATAGAAGGAGGTTTTGTTCATTTGTATCATCCAAGAATTGTTCATTCATGTAATGTATTGGAGGTTGCCCCCCTCGAAGTGGCTCATTTTATAAGGCGTGAATATCTCTTTTCTTCTCTCTTTGGAGTGGTTACACAACAACATTTATATGGAGTCTTGAAATAATGTTTAATAATAGAGTATAATCATATGTGTTGTTGAAGACTTAAATTGTCCGTTTTTTTTTATAACCGTTTACCTTTCTTTCATCCTTTTCACGATAGTTTTGCTACATTTTCAAGTTAAAAGGTGACTTCAAATATGCTAATATATAATAAAAAGTATCATTCATTCATGGTTTATAGTCTATTATGCTCATACATAATAAAAATTATTATTCATTCATGATAAAAAGTATCATTCATTCATGATTTATAGTTTATTGTTGCTTTATGAAATTTAATCACAACATTTATATAGCTACCGAAATGCATTCATTCTACGGTTAACTAAAGATTCTGCAGCTACATCCATGGTTAGACGGGGTTCTAATGCATGTAAAGAGAAATAAAGGATATAGGTATATGGAAAATGTTTGACATATGGACATCCACCTATTACACTGATCCGGTAGCTCACAGGGGTTCAATAAATCTAACGGTCAAACCGAAGTCAACTCTAGTTATAATACTCCAATCTTGTTCAAAATTTGAAGGAAGACCGTGGCATCGTCAAGTGAGCATGGGATTGAAAGATAATATTTTGGAATCAAAGGCTACAATATGTCAAATCGAAATCTTCTCATGATTTTCACTTCTCGAAGCAAGTCATGAAAATAATGATTCCTATTTTGATTTAATCTCTTAGTTGTCAAATAGAAACTAGCTTCTCGACTTATAAATTTTATAATTGTTATTCAAAAAAAGGATTATAAAAATAAGTTGTCTACCCAAGCGATTGGAATAGCCCGAATGACGAGCTTTTTTGTCCCGGGTCAAATCCAAATTTCAAAAAATCGGATAGTTTGGAGTGTTTGGAATCCATTTTTGATAGTGGAAATGGATTCAACATTATCAAAAAACCCTCGGGGCACTCAAAATACTAAAGTTTAACAACTATAAACAAGATTCGATAAAATATTTTCCATATTTTTTTCAAAATCATTTGCCAGATTCTGGGCCAAAACGCCGCTTTTTTAGACTACGCGTTATAAAGATCCTTTGAGCTAGGAAATCATGACATCTTTAATCTCTTTAAGTTTGTAACCATTTGATATTGAATAATTTTGTTTTTAATACACATTACTTTGTTCCTTTAGTGGGTTAAATATGTGGGTGAATAGCTCGTTAACCGATTTCATGTTTTCGGTCAACGGGGAGGGACCCCCGAAGATTTGTAAGTTAGTTTAGTTGTTGCTTATGTTAGTTGTTGATTTGTTTCATGAGTAGTTTCTTTTTCCACCTGCAAATAGTTAGATGTTTTCTATCAGTACTTTGTTAGTAGATTTCATGCTTTTCATGATTTGGCAATGAGTAGTTTGCACGATGTCGAGCACTCACATTTGATAAAAAAGATCAAAAATACTTATTTTCTTGATTTTGTTTTATTTCGAGTTGTTAATTATCATATTGATTTTAGTCACAACTATTCACACTAGGATATTTTTTAGTCACGATCGCGAACACTAGGAGTTTTTTTTATAGATAATATAATAGGCATTTCTTTAGTATCGTAGGAAAAAGTGCCACAATAACATACTCCATCTTATTTGGACGTTAGAAGGCATAATCATCAAGGATTTGGATGAAATGAGTAAAGGTTTTTTCCTTAAATCCAACTTATTTTTTTAATAGAAAATCCTTAACCATTTTTTTTGAGAGAAAAAAAAACTAATACTTTTTTTCATTAAAGATAGTATTTTGACTAAAAAAAATTAATAAGTCTCTAGTTTTAATTTCATTATCTTTAGTAGAGAGTTTTTTTTTCAAATATTTTTTTTAGTAATAAGAGTGTAACTAATGTCCACATTGTCTTGGATAGATGGTGATAGGGTTCTTGTTAAGGCACTCCTTGATGTGAAGTTATTGGTTCAATTCCCCGCCCGGATCGAGTGATATATAGGGCATGATGATGATGTAATATTACCCAAACTTACATAGACAAAAGTGTAACTAATAATGAAGTTGGATATAAGCCATAATTAGTGTTATTATTTTCTCTTATAAGTACTATGTGTTCACAAGATTAATTTAAAATAAAGTCTATATTATATACCAATTTATAAGATATTGTTTTGAATTAAAAGTAAAATTACGCATTTATATTATTAATAAATACTAATTTAAGTAAAATGCTATGAATATAGTGGTTATGTTTGTGATTATAACAACCTAAAAGAATTTAGGGAATATATGCGTGTGTGAAAAATCCCTTCTTTTAAGAGAACCCCTTTGGAAATTTTATTTTCATATATATATATATATATATATATATATATATATATATATATATATATATATATATATATATATATACTCCAATTAGAGAAAATATACATTTTTTTCAAAAATCATATAACTCTTAATAAGAAATTTTCCCATACTTTAAAAAACAACTATTTTACAAAACAATATAATAATGTAATTTATTCATGTTAGAAACAAATATAGTTAGCAATTGCGCTTTGATTCTTCCTTGATATGCCACTAAGGAAATTGGCTCAATGGAAGAACCTTTGACCTTTAGTAATATATCAAAAAGTTCAAAATTCATTGGAAGTTAGTCAACATATTATGTTAATCCCAATAATAAATAGTATTGTGAACCAAAAATATGGACATTATTTCTAATCAAGATAGAGACAAAGTTTTGGTTCATGCAAACCAACCAAATACATATTGTGAGAAAATACTAAAAAAGAGTCCAAAAACATAAAGAAATATAAGAAGAAAGAGATGCATCAACCTCAATTAGGATTGCCTCGAGCTTATTATGGCCACTAGTGCCTGGTCCTAAAGTAGCTCAAGCTTCTATGCACACAAGCCTCCTATAAATATCCTTCAACCGCAACCCTATGTCCCACAAACCCAATAAAATATCATATTTTGCGTTGTTCCTATCCAAAGCAGACCTTGCCTAGGAGATATTTCATCCTATAGTAAAGACCAATGGTATATAAATATTGATTTTGGAACCCTATGGGTATGGCCCACGTCGAGTATGTTGGGATTGGAGCCCGATTATATTCCTTATTTATATGTATCGTCGCATTGGATCCCCTATTCTTAACGGGGCGGAAACGCCGCTCGTCGTTTGATCATCGTCGGGGGGGTCCGGGGGGGCAATGGCGCCATTTTGGAGCCCCCCCCTGGTGGGGGGGGTTTTCGGGGCAGCGCCATCGAAAGCTAAAAAACAAATGTAAAATTGTCTTGTAAAATATTATAATTTCATAGTCAATCTGGGCCATTCATTAGGCAAATGATCCGACAAGTAGAAGTTATGTTTAATTTATGGTTTTTTTTCCCCTAGAAGACAACCCCTCTGTTGTATGAGGGTATTGTATTGAGGATGTGTATTGGGTGGATATTATGAGCGAGAAACATAAAGGGGGATTGTGTGAGAGAGAAGAGTAGATTGCAACGGATTTGTTGTAGGTTGTGTCTCTTCATTTTGTTGGATAATATAAAGGGAGGACTAGATGTTTCCGTGGACGTAGCCCAAGTTGGGTGAACCACATATATCCGTGTCTCTCTTGTTTTATATGTTTTCTACGTTTGTGTTTCCGCATATTTTATTTGTTCCAATGCTTTGTAATATATAATTTTCTAACAACAAAGCACCCAATAAGCCACTATTGTAGTCACCTCTAAGTCTAATGAACAAGCTCACTTTCCCACCACATCATCCTATGGGTCCTAAAGATCAACGTTTATGGCCACTAAAATATGCACGTTGTAATATCGAGCTAATAATTATACTCACATGTGAGCTCCAAAATATATGGGAGCCATGGCTTCCTCCACTTATTCAACATCAAACACACTTTGGTGCACTATTGATATGACTTGTAGGGGTGTAGAAAGGCTCCTTGGTTAGCATTAATAGACTTGTGCCTCGAGGAAGTCGAGTCTAGTTCCAATGGTCAAACCTAGAATATATACACAAGAGAAAAAAGGCTTGAAGCCATGCACAAAGCACACAAAAAGAACTACTCAAGCATAGGGAAATTTTCCAAATTAATCCCTAATAATAACTCTAGACCATGCTAATACCCCATCATAATGAGAAGAAGATAATATTTTAATCTCAGAGAAGTCCCTCTTCATGATGAAACTAATTTTCCACCAATGAAATACTAATGTAAAATGTGTGATGATCCAACTCTAGATATAGACCATCGTATGGATGATTACATTGAAGCGATACACCATTTATGGTGATGATTAGGATGTAGATTCACTTAACACATTGAACTCTTATGAGGAGGGATGGTGGCATGTTCACTTTACTCATTGAGTGACGTGGTGATGCGCACACCCTCCCTCATGCCCTCATCTCTATTTACTCCACACGGAGATCATGCTAACCTTTAAAAAAACACACCATAGAAACATTAAAAAGCTAAAGAAAAAAAAGCATCATTATTCATGTAAAGGAGAGCAAATATAATTATAAATTGTGTTATTCATTCTTGTATGTTATTCATCCTCTATTTTATATTATTTTCACTCATTATTTTTTATTTAAATTTTATTGTTTTAGATTAAATCTCGATATTATAAATTTATTTATATTCACATAAAATATTCAAGTATGAAATACTTTATGAAAAAAAATCAAAATCAAAAATTATTCCTATATGTTAACATTTATCATATTTATCCATTGAGGCAGGTGGAGTAGAGGTCATAATTATCCTTAGAGACACAATACTCAATACCTTTATATGGAGTCTTGAAATAATGTTTAATAATAGAGCATAGTCGTATATGTTGTTGAAGTCCTAAATTATCTTCTTTTTTATAACCGTTTACCTTCCTTTTCATGATAGTTTTGCTACATTTTCAAGTTAAAAGGTCACTTAATAAAAAGTATCATTCATTCATGATTTATAGTTCAGATATGCTCATATATAATAAAAATATTATTCATTCATGATTTATAGTCTATTGATGAAATTTAATCAAAACATTTATATATAGTTACCTAAATGCACTCATTCTACGGCTAACTAAATATTTTGCAGCTACATTCATGGTTAGCCAGGTTTCAATGCATGTAAAGAGAAATAAAGTATATAGGTATATGGAAAATTTTTTTCACATATGGACATTCACCTATTACACTAACCTGGTAGCTCACATGGTTCAATAAATCTGACGGTCAAACCAGAAGTCAACTCTAGTTATAATACTCCAACCATGTGCAGAATTTGAAGGAAGATCGTGGCATCGTCAAGCGAGCGTGGGATTGAACGAGAATAGTTTGGAATCAAAGGCTACAATACGTCAAATTGAAATCTTCTCATGATTTTCTCTTCTCCTAGCAAATCATGAAAAAAGAATGATTCCTATTTTTGATTAAATCTCTTGTTGTCAGATAGAAATTATCTTCTCGGCTTATAACTTTTAGAAATTTTTATTCATCATAGGATTATAAAAATCCTTTGAGCTAGGAAATGGACATATTTAATCTCTTTAAGTTTGTAACCATTTGATATTGAAGACTTATGCTTTTAATAAAAAATTACTTTGTTCCTTTAGTGGTTAAATGTGTAGATGAATAGCTTGTTAATTTATTTCATGTTTATGCTCAATAGGAGGGACCCATGAAGAGTTGTAAGTTAGTTTAGTTGTTGCTTATGTTAGTTTTTGATTTTTTTTCATGAGTAATTTCTTTTCCACTACAAATAGTTAGATGCTTTCTATTAGTACTTTGTTAGTAGATTTCATGCTTTTCATGATTTGACAATGAGTAGTTGGCACAAGTCGAGCACTCACATATGATAAAAAAGATCAAAAATACTTGTTTTCTTGATTTTTTTATTTCAGTTCTTAATTATCATATTTATTTTAGTCACGACTGCGCACATTAGTATATTCTTCATAATTGTATTTCAAGTTTATTGTTTTTAAGTTGTGTTATTTAATGTGATTCTAAATTTTTCACTTAGATTAAAGTGTTATTTCTGTTGAATAGAGTAAAGATTTTAATTTCTTGAACTTAGAATAACATTTCAATTCCCTCATAAGTAGAATTATGATTTCAATTATGTTCATTAGAATAATATTTTTTTCAATTCAGTTTCGATAGGGTAAGTTTTAATTCTTTTCAAGTACAATAAGATTTCAATTATGCTCATTAGAATAATCTTTTCATTCCAATTCTTGTCAAGTAGAACTTTCAATCAAATTGACCTTTAAGAATAGTTTACTTTTGAAAAAACAATTTTGATGGAAAGAACACGTGCATCGGAATGACATAAGTTAATCTAGTTAAATTTTGTTCCAATAAAACCCGTGTTTTAGTTTAATCTTTTAAAATAAAAAAAATAGAACTCCTAGGATATATTGTTGACATGCACTTCACAAGTGCATGAACTTTGGTTGACATTTAATGGCGTAATTTAACCATCAATTAAATTATCAAACATTTTTGCGTCATTGTGCGGGAAGTATATATAGGACTTCATTTTTGGTTTGCATATCATCTTATATATATTCATCCTATAGATGAACAGTTAAAATCATATTAAAATCATTTATAATGTATGTATAGAGAAGAATATTCTAGGGGCGATTTATAAGTAGAGGTAGAGGACAGAGTTTGATACCAACATCACCACTCACCTCCACTAGACCACGTAGTGCCACACCATCCACTCGAAACTCACATTTCATCCATAGTAGGTAAACATAGACTTCACGAGGTACAAGGGTCACGAAATTCAACCTAGGGACTTACTAACTTCCTCCACATAAGTTGTATTTGAAGAACCTACATCCCCTCATTGAAGGAGTTATATTTCTATCTTCGCTGGAGAACAACTCTTAGGACATAAGTTAGAAATTCCAAGTAAGGAAGAGGAATAGATTTTTACGAAATACCATTAGTAGAAGAACCAGAGGAAGAAGTATACAATCCTATTGTTGAACCTTATATTAGCTATGAAGAATCTACAATGGTCAGTAGAAGGGGAAGGAGAAGTACACAATGTAGATGGTGAATTTAGTATTGGTGGTGGAATAGAGCGAGATGAAGAAATAGAGGAGGGGGGTGGTGGATGAGGTGTTAGAGGAGGAAGGAGAGAACAAGACCCTTATGGATTCTCTATATTTGATGAAGATACTAGAACCACAATGAAAAAAAATGCGGTGTTATATTCTTCCCAATTTTCATGGATTCATAATTAAGGATCCTGAGACATTTCTTTTTGAGTTTGAAGTATTATGTAGATCCTATGACTATTTACTTGAAACTCAAAATTTGAAGTTATTTCCATCCACTCTAAAATATGGAGCCCTTAAATGGTTTATGGGTCTAGGAACACTCTCTATTATAATATGGGATGAAATGAAGAGAGTATTCCTAGAAAAAATACAAATATTATTATATGCACCATAACTTTAAGGATGAAGTCTTTAAGGTGATGCAAAAGGAGGATGAAATCCTTGAAGACTTGGTAAAAAATATTTTCCTACAATATAAAAAAGGGTCAAGATGCATAATTTATATGAGGAGAAATTTAAAGATATTTTGCTAAAAGATATAATAGATGAGTAGATTGATTTGTTAATTTAATGGGAAAAAGAGATGTTTCTAAATTATCATTTGATGAAATCTATGAATTATACAAACATTTTTTCAAGAGGTGAGGCTCGATATGGTAAGGATCCAAGAGATCCAACCATTTCAAGAGTCGATAAATACTGCACATCGGGAATGGTAAGTAGAGCATAATTAGGAAATTTTCTTGATAATTTTTAAAACAGATGTCCTTGGAAATATTTGTGAGCAACTATATACTCTAAAGATACAAAACAAGAAAAAAAGATGAGAATTTTGCATCATATATTTGATGTCCTAGGTGTAGGGAAAAAAGCACACTTTAATAGAATGTTCTCTTGATAGTATATAAATTTGTGTCATATGTGTTAAAAATCATGATACAAAATAATGTCCTTCAAAACCTAGGCTTAAGGTTGTCTTTCAGGGATGAATCTAGACTCAATTCAAGTTGAATCACTTCGCTTTATTTCTAAAATACCATGGCAGATCTCAACGACTAGGTATGTCACAAGGTCTTAATACTCAATATCAATCATATGCACAACCATAGAGAAATTGGAATACACCTATGCCTTAGAAATCTTAGCCACCTCAACCTCAAAACCCATCTTGGGAATAAGGTTGGAAAAAATCTTATGGTAGAAATCCCCGAGTATCCTCAATTCCAACAACCATACTCCACATACTAACCTCAATACTACCCTCCTCGGCCAATTCAACTGACTCAATCATAATTTCAAACACAACCATCAAATCAACCACTTCCATTACCATCCACTCCTTTTCCTCGGAAATCCAATCAACTACCCGCTCAACCACTTCCAAATCCGGATAATAAAAATCGAAACCTATCTACAATGTAGAGGGTCAAATTTTCAAGCGTTTATGATAGCCCCATTAGCTCTAAATGATGTCCAACTTAGATTTGGTAGGGTTTTTCAAAGAAGTCACCACAAGTTGTCATCCAAGAATTTAAAGAGGATAAGGCTCCTAAGAAAGAAAAGACTCCTCCAAAGGAAGATGTTCATGTACAATTAGATGAAACCAAATAAAGCCAACTCCAACAATTCCTCTAGTAGAACAACGTTATGTTTCCCTTCAAAATCCTCATTTTCCTAAAAGACTCAAAATCGATAAGGGAATAGAAAGGAAAAATGAATTACCAAAATATGATATGGTAGATGAATTGAAAAATATTTGCATCAAAACTCCTTTATTACAAGTTATAAAGGAAATACCTATATTTGCAAACACAATTAAGGAGTCGTGCATTAAAAAACCAGAAAAGAGAAAAGATGTCAAGAGAATTCATTTAGTAGGAAAGATTGAAGATATTATGATGGGGAAACTAATATTTCAAAAAATATCTAGAACCTAGTAGCCCTATTGTAAAAATCCACATTAATGATCTTGAAATCCCAAACACCTTGATTGATTTAGGAGAAGTCATTGATATTATGAGAAAACAAACTACGGAGCAATTAAAGATTCCCAATCTTCAATATACCCTAACCTTACTACAATTAGCGAGATAGATTTGCTATCAAACCGGATGGTATATCGGGAGATGTTTGTGTCTTTAGATTCATGGGAGTATCCTATTGATTTTATGATTCCAAATCCTAAGAATAATTTAGGGAGGCCATCCATTGATCCTTGGTAGACCTTGGCTAGCTATAGTTGATGCATTCATAAGTTGTAGACCTAGTGATGTGTACCTCTTTGATGGAAGATCTACTAAGCAATTCACATTATACCCACACATTAAAAACAATAACTGAAGTAGAAATTTAAATTTGGATAGATGATGATAATGAAGACTTTGAAGACATTCAACCAATATTCACTCTTTCACAAATAGACGAGGAAGATCAATTGATAAATTTAATGAATAAAAATGATTATTCTTCATACTCGTGAGCAAGATAAAAAATTTTCAAGAGAAATGTAATATTGAATATCTATCATCTCATCAAATGGCTTTACATTCTATGGAAAAGTTTGGAAATTCCTTAGTAGAATTTTTTCTAGGGAAAACACTAAATATTAGCAATAACCCTGGAAGAATTTCAAAAGATGAAATCGATAAATATGTTACAAAAACAAGTACTAGATACCTTCATTTCTTTATGGTTTCAATAGGTATAACCAAATACAATTGGCACCAAAAGATTAAGACAAAATAACCTTTACATGTCCATGGGTTACATATGCTTATAGAGTACTTCCTCTTGGGTTATGTAATGCACTTGAAACATTTCAAAGAGATAGATATTAGGTATATTTTATGATCTAATTCATGATTGTGTAAAAGTTTACATGGACAATTTCATTTTCTATAGGAAATAATTTTGAATAAGCCCTTGAAAAAATTAGAAAAAAATCTCATTATGTGTAAAGAAGAAAATATTTCATTAAGTCATGATAAAAAAAATTTATGATGTTTAATGAGGAAATTGTTTAGGCCACCATATTTCAAGTAATGGAATTAAGGTGGATACATCTAAGGTAGAATTAATTTCTAAAATTCCGATTCCTACTTGTCAAAGATATGTTAGAAGTTTTCTCAGTTTTACGAGGATATTATAAAATATTCATAGAAAGCTTCACAAAAATAGCCTCTCCACTTTTTTAAACTTCGACAAAATATTGTGATTTTGTATGAAATTATGACCCTTACATAAATTATTTGAATCATTGAAGCAACAAATCACTAAACCACAAATTTTAAGAGGACCTAATTGGTCTCTCCCTTTTCATATATCAGCCGATGCTCCGGATCTGATTTAGGAATTGTGGTGGGACAAAAAGATCTAATTCTTTATGTTATTTATTATACAAGTAAAAATTCGACTCATGTAGAGTTAAATTACAATGTAACATAAAAGGACTTTTCGGTTTTCGCGCATGCCATTAATAAGTTTCGACATTACATCACTGATTATGAAACTTTCATTCATACGAATCATTCGTATTAAATATTTAATGAATAAACTAATTACTAATGGCATGATTATTAAATGGATTGTTGTTACGAGAATTCAATATTACTATTTTGGACAGCACCATGAAAAGAAAACACAATTGTTGATTTATTTTCTAGAATGTAGAATGATAATAATGATACTCCCGTAAATGATAATTTTCCTCACTGAATATCTTTTTGAAGTATCGACTAAAACTCCTTGGTTTTCATATATTTCTAACTATATGGTTATGGGAAATTTTCCACCAAAATTTTCAGCCAAAGAAAAGCATAAAGTTATCAAATCCAATACACCTTACTCTTGTATAAAGGGAGAATCGTATCGGAATGGACTTGACTTAATCATTCGGAGATGTTTTAGAGAAGATGAAGTATAGTAGATATTGAAGGCTTTCCACGATGAACCATGTGGAGGACACTTTTTTGATAGAATATTTTCTTATAAAGTCTTTATTTTGGGATATTATTGGCCTTATCTTATCAAATATACCAAGGAATATATCAAGAGATGTGATAGCTGCATAAGAATAGGAAAACCCATTCCATCGAACAATATGTCTCTACAACCTTAGGTACTTGTAGAGCCTTTTGAAAAAATGGGCTCTAGATTTCGTTGGTATAATCAATCCTCCATCTAAGAATAAAAAGGTATATACTTGTTTCTACGGATTATGTTACAAAATGGGTAGAAGATTCACCACTTTATTTTTTCTACGAAAATGTTGTAGTTACATTTATTTTTTGAGGATATTTTTACTCATTTTGGTGTCCCAAGGGAAATTGTGTTTTTATCAAGGTACTCAATTCACACCCAAGATGGTGCAAAAAAAATAATAGAGAAATACAAAATAAAACATCATAATTCTACTCCATATCATCCATAAGCTAATGGGAAAGTAGAATCTACCAATAAAGTACTTGAAGAAATTTTGACCAAGACTTTACGCTTGCATAGAAAGAGATTGGGAAAAAAAGGCTTCGAGAGGCACTTTGTGCATACCATACTAGATGGAGGAATACTAGTGGACATGCTCCCTATGAGCTTGTCGATGGGAAGAAAGTTTTTCTATCAATTGAGTTCCAAGTGGATACTTTCATAACAACAATAAAATTGGCTCCTTGATATATCTAAATCTCAAAAACGAAGGTTAGCATAATTGAATGATTTAGATGAAATCCGACAAGATGTTATCCAAAGAAATAGAATAGTCCAATAGTAAATATCAATATGGCATGACAAATTCATTAAAACTAAGAGATTCAAACCAGGTGATTGGGCTCTTCTTTTTACTCTAAATTCAAATGTTTTTTAAGGAATATTTTAGACTCAACGGCTTGGTCCTTATGAGATAGATATTGTATTTGATAATGGAGTAGTTAGAATCAAGCCTATTGATGAAGAAAATATTACCTTCGACTGTTAATGGCCATAGATTAAGGTTATATCATAAACCTTTTGTTAGAAAATAAAAAAAAGCGGAAATATTTTCTTATGTTGATAATTACTTATGATATTATTGTATTCTTATTATCTTTTATGTTCTTCACTTATCTTCTTTTCATCAAGAAATCATCAAATCAAAATATGAATATAAATGACACGGATGTAGTGTTAGGTCCCTATATTACTAGTATAGTCCCTTATTGTTATTAGTGTAATGCCCTTATTATTATTATTGTACCCTTGTAACCCCCATTTTGTTATTATTGTGCCCTTAAATTATTATTGTTAGGGTCGGCTAGGATTACATTGTGGCCCACTAGGATTACATTATGGCCCCCATGGACTCCTATATATAGAAAGGAGGTTTTGTAAATTGTATCATCCAAGAATTTTTCATTTATGTAATGTATTGGAGGTTGCCCCCCTCGAAGTGGCTCATTTCTAAGGTGTTGATATCTCTTTTCTTCTATTTTTTGGAGACTGGTTACACAACATTTGGTATCGGGAGGCTTTGGATTCTAGGGGTTTCGCTGCTCCAAAACGGGTCATTGTGGAATTTTCGCTATAAATTTTTTTTCTACGAAGTTTCAGAAGCTGAAATGTTTAGGGTGCGAAGCTGAAATCCCGAGAAGATTGTCTAAAAATTTCGGAGGTTGGTTCACAATAGTTTCGGGAAGATATCATCTCGTGGAAGTTGGGTCTTTTTTCAAGCTCCTAAACAGGGTAATCGTGAATTTTCGCTATAAATGTTTTTCTACGAAGGTTCAGAATCTGAAATTCAGTATGGTGCTGAAGCTGAAATCTCGAGGAAATTCGTCAAAAAATTTCAGAGCTTGGTTCGCAATATTTTTTGGAGATATGATGCTCGTGGAAGGTAGTGATTTTTCGGAGCTCTTGAATTTAATCTCAAAGAGCGCGATCGTGGGAAAAAGTTCAATAACTCTCTCTCCGGGCAATGGATTTGAGTGCGGTAAAAAGTGGTCGAAATTACACGGACTCGTAGTTTCTTGGCTATCAATCATCATGTAGGCTACTTCAACTAGGGCTAAAAACCCCTCAACTAGGGCTAAAACCCCTTTCTGGGGGAAAACCTCATTACGCCTCGTTGTTCTTTCTTTAGAAGCTTTGTCATGAAATTAGAGCTTATTATCCTTCTCGCTTCCCTTCAATACCCCGTAATTCGACTTCCTTTCCTTCTGAAAAAAATTTCAAGAAAATTTCTTGAAAATTAAAAGCTACCGTCCCCAAAGATTATAACCATTGTACTCCTAGTACAACATCAACACCTCCCATAGGAATGGAGAGCATTGGACTAGTCAACACATATTCCCCCATGGTTAGCTTGATATTATGGCATTTTTCGAGCAATTTATAGTTCCTCCATTTGCAACCATCACTTGACATTCTAAAAAGGGGTTTTAGCCCTAGTTGAGTGCCTTCATAGAGGATATCTTTAAGCTCCTCAATCATCATAATGCTACTTACATCATCATTAATTTATCCGGATACAACTTGTCAAAATATTATCTTCTCTCTCTTATTCACTAGCACCAAATTCAACCTCGAGTACTAGGTCAATAGTTACTTAGGTAAAATCCTCCATTATAGGCTTCTAGGATTTATGCCAAGTTTCCTTGTCCATGTCATAATGTAAAAAATCCTTCTTGGACTTCATCTATCAAAGAATAAATTTATTTTTATGTAATATAGATCATTTATCCCTCCTCCACTAAGTCGACCTCACCTTTGGACAAGTCGGACTAATTAGAGGGGGAAAAAAACCATTATAAAAGGGCAACAAATCGACTAATTTGGAACACACCCACAACACATTCGATCTACAATTGTTGGAGTGCGTGAAAAATGTGTGAAGTTAAAGAAAAGAGGAAGAAAACCGTAGCGAAGGAGAAGGATATCTTTGTCAAGAAAAATGAAGTCGAATTTTCTCTCTCTACTCTCACACGTGTGAAATTATGAAGTTGCCAGGGGAGGCTGAAATTATGGATCTGCAGAGTAGGGCTGAAATTCTAGTTGTTGGGGGCCGAAATTCCGGGTTTTTGCCGGGATGTAGTTGCTAGCACAATAAGAGACTACTCAAATTTTTTTGAATCATATTGCAAGACCGACTTGGTGGAAGAGGAAGGTATTTTAGTTAGGTCTAAGGTCTTGGTATATCTCAATTTGATAATTGGAAGAGTTTGACTAGGTTTTCCCCTAGAAAGGGGTTTTAGCCCTAGTTGAGTGCCTACATAGAGTATATCTTCAAGCTCCTCAATCATCATAATGCTACTTATATCATCATTAATTTATCCAGATACAACTTGTCAAAAATATTATCTTCTCTCTCTTATTCACTAGCACCAAATTCAACCTCGGTACTTCTCAAATATTTTGTTTTCAAATCTATACGTAGTACTTTCATTTATTCTTTAGTTTCATTCTTTCCTCAAGGTATTTACTATTACTTGTCATAATATTCCATCCCTCTCAACTAGGGAGATATACATTTTCTTCTATCCAAGCTCCCTCTCAACTTAGAGAGATCAATAGCTACGTTATTTTTATAACATCGGAGAAACTTCAACCTTTAAAGGCTTCATTTCTTTCTTTGGGCATCATATTTCTTGTAGATTCCTTCATCATGCTTATCATTATTGTCATCTTCAATTATGAACATCTTCAACATATTGAAGATTATTTACCTACAAAACTTTAAGAAAAAATTACAACCAAATAAAAATATATAGAAGCATAAAGTCAACTATAGAAAAATCATGTTATTACAATGGAAGCATCAAAATAATTAATTTTAGACATTATATATCTAAACCTAGTTGGGTTCAAAATCAGCAAGGGTCATATCTTTTATATTTTAGACTTCAAAAACTTGCTAGGGTTTTTTCATAATCCCAAGACTCCATCTTTGAGACATAAAGCCTTAGATGTAAGAAACTCAATCAAGATATCAATTCAATCATAGTATTAGACATCTAAGGTTTCCAACAATGTGATTTTAGAAATACATGTGAAACTCTACTAGGGGTTTATTACATACCCTAGACTATCAATAATTGAAAACAATATACTTCTAAGGTTTCATTAATATCCCCCATAATATCAATCTCTACTAGAGTTTTCTTATATACCCTAGATTTCATCAACTATAGTATACTTGCATATACATATCTAGGGTTTCATTATCATGCACTACCATCTCCTATAAATATCCATACCTACTAGGTAAAGCAAAGATACAACCATCAATACAATGAAGTTAGATATACGACAATTTTGACCGAGTTAGGTTTTCTATCATATTAGCGAATATACACCTAATGTTTCATTCCTAGGATCTTACTTTAGTTATTACAAGGGTTTTTTTTTCATAAACCCTAATTCACCAAACACTAAAAAAGTCTAGGGTTTTTATTATATAACCTAGACATTAATTGTAAACCTTAAAGGATTAGGGTTTTACCATAACAATACGAAAAAACCCCCAAACTTCAAAAGAATAGGATTTCATCATATGATCTAGACAAACCCTAAGAATAACATGGTTTAAACATTGACATACCCTTAGTATCAAGAGGTTAGCATTTCATAGAGAACCCTAAAGATTAAGGTTTCACAAAAATGATTAAATAACAAGAGATAGTATAACGAGGGTATATTCAATTTAATGATTAATCATCCTAATAAGAATTAGTAATATAAATCAAAATTCAAAATATAATGATCATATCTTTTTCATGAAGAGGACCTTGTAACAAAGTTTTAATCTTAAAACATACCTTGAGTTCGTTCTTTAACAAAACTTGTAGTTCTTGAAGGGTTTCCTTTGCAACAAGACTTATTTCATGATTCAATACTTTTTGCTTTGAAGTCTCCTCCATAGCCTTTATGTATTATGAAATATTTTCTCCCAAGGAAAATTATAAAGAAAATGTTATTAGTATACAATACAAACAAATCTCAATGTCGAGGAAACCAATCATGAAAGAGAAAACAAGGAACAAGATACTTATCTTTGGTAAAATGGTGAAGGCTCCCTCTTAATCCAATCTTTTACGGGGGATACCTACAACTTATCAAAACAAATTCAATAATTTCTAACAAAATATATTGAATCTATGAACTATGAAAATCAAAACATAAAAGAAAACATCGGAAAATTTAAAGTAGGATATGCAAGGGATAGTATCCCTAAGAGTCTCTAGAAAATAATTATTTGACTTCAGATTCTCTTACCTTGTTATTCTTTAGTGGAGCTTCATCAGTAATATTCGCATGTTCTCTTTTTTCTCTTCTTATTCCTTGGATTTACAAGACAAGGTGACTTTTTGTAATGACCCATCTTATGACAATTGTGGCGTTCAATCTTGGTTACGTAAACTTTCATCCTAGGTCCTTTATACTTCTTGAATACACCCTTCTTGTGTTGAATAGCGTAGGCATTTGAAACATTGTCTTCTTCATCCTCCATATTTTTATTACTAATGAGATGTGATCTTCTTCTTGAGCGCATGCATTCCACATTTGTTCAAAGGTAGGAGTATCTTTCCAAATGTTGATCACTTATGCAAAATAGCTCCTAGATTTTGGTAGACCTAGAAGTGCAACAATCATGAGTTATTTCTACTGTGTACAATTTAATATATATCTTGGATTTCATTTCTTATCCTAGTTTACAAAATATGATGAAACAATATGAGTCTTTTGCCATCTTAATTGTTCTTAGTTCATTCTTGAGACTAGTTGTACGACCAATATTCTTGATGGTGAACAACTTGGAGAGGGACTTCATACATTTCTTGAGCGGAATATATATTGGATATGTATGGGATTATATTTTCCTTTACTCCATCTACTATCATATTCATGTCCAAGATGTCGGTTTTCCGGAACTTCTCCTCTTCGCCTCACTTATAGGTTTCTTAACATTTCCTTAAACAATATCTAAAGCTTTATGCTTAGTGAGAATAAGATATATCATCTTCTTCCATACCCTATAGTTGGATGCTCCTTCTAGCTTATTTCGGACTTTATTGTCATGCATTATTTTCTTGGTATAGACAGGTATAACTTCAAGTCGCCTTTTTCTTCCTTCTTCACCTTATCTTCAATACCATGTTAGAAAATCTAAAACGAAGAAATATTTTCTTATGTTGATAATTACTTGTAATAATCTTGTATTATTATTATTTTATCTTCTTTTTCATCAAACAATCACTAAATCAAAACAAGAAGATCAACTACACCAGATGTAGGCACTGAGTCGAGGTCTAAAACCATTTTTTAGAGTAAAACCCATTCAAACTCTTCCACTCATCAAATTGAGATATACCAAGACCTTAGACCTTAAAAAATACCTTCCTCTTCCACGAAGTTAGCCTTCCAATATTATTCAACAACTTTGAGTAGTCTCTTCTTGTCCGGCGACTACATCTCAACAACAACCCATAATTTCATCCCTCGAAAATCATAATTTTGGCCCTATTATAGATCCGAAATTTCAACCTCCTCAAAAACTTCATAATTTCGCACATGTGAAAGTGGGGGGAGAAAATTTGACTTCCTTTTGCTTGAAAAAATCTTCCTTCCTCCTTTGTTATGGTTTTCTTCCTCTTTCTTAGAACTTCACACTCTTTTTTCTTCCTCTAGTAAGTGCGAAATTGAACTTGTTGTGAGTGTGTTCCAAATGAGTCAAGTTGTTTCCCTTTTATAGTGGTTTTTGCTTCTATAATTAGGTCGACTTGTCCGGGTTGAGTACAACTTGGTGGAGGAGGCATAAATGACCTATTTTACCTAAATTAATTTATTCTGTGATAGATGAATCCCGAGAAGGGTATTTTACATTATGACATGAAGAAATGACACTAGACATAAACCATAGAAGCCTACAATGGAGGTTTTGGTATCTTAACTATTGACCCAAGCATGAAAAATATTGTACCTCGAGACGAGTTCACACTTTTATGTGGAGGAACTAGTGCCTAAGACATTTTTAGAATTAGATAAAAAAGATTAAAATTAATGGTTGGAAGTATAGGCCATGAGGGCTTGTAACCAAAATTTATGGTTTGAAACCCTCATGGCCTATACTTCGAGCCATTAATTGTAATATTTTTATTTAATTCTAAAATGTTCTCAAGCTAGCTGGTTCCCCTACAACCAGGAAATTTTCTCCTAAGGTACAAAATTTTTTGGCATCGTTTATGGGGAATGAAGAAATGAAGTTATTTTTCCCTAGGCTTTTATTTACTGGAATATTTTATTTGATTGATGAGAAAAGAAAGTGATTAGGTTGAGTCTCTCACCAATTCTTGAGGGTGAAAAATTTTAGCGAGTTGGTTGAATATTTTCACTTATGATATTCACTTTAGGGTTACTTTTACGGGGTCCAAATGGTTGTTCCTACATTCTTGGAAAATGAGTTTTAAGCTTCGAATTTCACTAGGATTCTCGGTTTTCCTCATCGAGATGCCTACATTTCATGAGTGGAATGAATATCTTCCAAGATTCAACGGAGATACGGATGAAAGTGCGGTACGACATCTTATAATCTTTCATGAATTCATGGAGCAACATAGTATCATTCATGAAGATGTGAAGATGAAGTTGTTTATGTTTTCTTTGGACCAGAGGGAGCTAGGGGTTGGTACGGGTCATTTCCTCTTTGAAATATTTTCATTCAGGTGTCCAATTACTTTTGTAGAACTTTACATGCACACAAGTTTCTTTTTGAAGGTTGTTATGAATATTATAATTCTAAAGAAAATTTAAAATCTCATGAAAATCATGTTGAACAAACATATGATAATTTTGATAATGTATCAAGCACTCAAAGAGGATATATCCAAATTAATTATGAAGATGTCCTTGAATGAAAAGAGTTATCATTTTACGAAAATGATGCTGAAAATTTTAAAAAAGGACTCCTCTTCAATAATCACACAAGCGAAAAAAATTGTTGACCATGTTAGGTCAAATAAAAAAAAGAATTAAAATGGAGAATAAATCAACCCTTGCATCAAGAATTTCTACCCAACAATCAAGAAGGAGAAATTATTAAGTTCCAAAAAAATCCTCAAAGATCTTATTTTGTTAAATTCGATGGTCCTCCTACACTATGATTCGTATGATATAGAAGAAGAGTCATGGTAAGTTGTACAAGAAGAGAAGTGCAGTAATAAAGTTCACGAAGATACTATGGTTTTATGATTTGTATAGTTTTCATGAGGAAGAAGACATATTTTGTTGGAGAAAAGATGATAGGATTTACGAAATGAAGGAAAGTGGTTGTTTCACAAATTTGTTCATACACATTTAGAAATGAATCAATATTTATCCCAAAATACCAAAGTTGAAGAGTATATTAATTATGATGATTGCCCTTGGAAAGAAGACATCTCTAGTAGTTCTAAAGAAAAAATTGATGGAATTTTTTTATGAAATACATCATCCATTTTTTGTGGCTCTATAATTTATAAGATTGGCAAGATAAACTATAAAGGAGCAACATAAAACTACTTTGGAATCCAAGACCTAGCCTTCCTAGACTCGAGAGAGGGCTCTCTCTATTTATGATTTAACTTTAGGTTATGAATATTGATGTTGAGGCTAGTTATATTTATTGTGGGAATTGGTTGTTTTGATTGATTGTTTTGGTTGGATAGGTAGATCTGTTTAACTAATCCATTGGGTTATGGAGTCATAAAATGTTGGATTGTGCATCAATGTTTCAAGAGCATCATAGGGAAAGTTGACTATGCTTATTGGATCTTAAAGACGAGTATGAATTATGAGAGGCGAAAGGAACGACGGATTTCGGTAATGGTTAAAAAGCAATTAAGAATTTCTTAACTAGACTTTAGAAGAAAACATTTCGATTGTAAACACATACAGAAATTAAGTGCTCCAACAACAAATCTTAATCTAAAATTTATGCTTTGCAGTCGACTTAAAATGGTGTGATGTAAGAAAGAACATGAAAAAATTTATGAGAGAAAGGATCACATCACTAGAAAACACAAAGCTCAAGTATCCTATAAATGGTCTCTTTTTATTGATGCTCAACTAAAAAAGTTACGGTGCTCCAATACAAAAAGTTTTTTACAATACGGGGTCCAACCCTTGATACTTCCAATACATGCAATATTTAACTGCAAACTACATCGATTGCCCTATCTGCTTCGGCAATCTATTATTAATTACAACTAAGAAAATTAAGACAAGTGTGGCCATGCAATGGCAAGACAAAATAAATATGACAACCACCGCTTGCTGAGTGTTACTTCGGCAACCTTTCATGAATTATAAAGTGAGCCCCCAAAGAATTGGGTGGTGTGGTCACAAAGAGGCAATGATAGATGACTGCGACATACGCTCTACCTTTCGAGGATCGCTTTTTACTGGATCATTAAATCTAATGCGGCGCTAGCACCTTTAGGTGACCGGTAGTTGTCTTTGACATATTCGCTTCTTTTCAATATTGATACATGCATAGCTTCGCCCACTCTTTCTTACCGAATTCTCATCCCTACAACCTATCGATAAACTTCATTCACCTCTGTATGTTGCTAAATGTGGGCCTGGCGAGGAAGACATGTCTCGGCTCATGTTGGACGAAAATGTCATTCCCAAAGAGTTCCGGGACAACTTTACCGGTCACGTTTCCTTTAATGTTGGATAATTTTGTGGTGTCTTTGGATGTCTCCCTAAGCTTTTTCATGTAATATCCTTTTTGGATGAGTTTATTATTGATGACATACGAGAGAAAGGAAAGCCTTTTTCCCTTAAGGGGATCAATTCTATTGAAGAACTTGCCAATTGCCACATCCAATTCATGACATTTCTCCTCCGGATTGTACGACCAATTTCCTCTTAGTGAGGACCCTTTTCACTTCTAGTATATTTTATGTTCTATCTTGTACATCAGTTCTTCAAGCTCAAAAATTGGTTTTAGAATTCATGAACTTTATGGTCTTGGGAGCTATGGTAGGCATATTTCCCAACTCTTTCGATTGGTTTTTTCAATGGATACAGAGCACATGCCAATCAACTCCTACTCGAAATATGATATGGATGGAGTGCCAAATTTCATCATGCGACTCTATGATACTACCCCCGGATAATCAACTTCATTTTCCCCCAAAATATTACTCGCTGAAAAGTCCCTTTACGCCTGCTCTCAACCTATCAATGCAGCTTTATGGCTATTTCATGGGCGATCTCAAATATTGCCTTCTAATCTCTCAAGATGCAATATGTGCTTCCAACTTCTTAATTTCCTATGAGTCGGAGGGTCATGCTTCCCATGGCATAGGAAGTTGATCACGTCCCACTTGATGTCCCTGCGATTCTTGAAACAATAGATGGAATTGAGGCAATAGGCACAACATCCAAAGGAATGAGTGCCACCTGAGCTGCTTCTTCCTTCTCTTTCAACAATTTCTCCATCTCTTGTCTCCATTTTTTTTAGCAATGCGGCTCCTCCACTATTAAATTCATCATCTCGGACTTATGCAATTCATCTTTTTTCTATATCCTTGGCCCAAAGGGTCTTCGGTGGTTGGCATCTTGAAGCTACGTTCTCAAGGCGGCAATATCATCATTTTTCTTCTTGAGAAGTTCCTCCACTACTCCTTCCTTGGCTGGATCAAAACCAATTTTCACAACTAATTTCTCCAAAGACTTGATCTTGGCATCTTGGCAAAGGAGGAAATATTTTTCCATCTTGAGATGAGGCTGATAATTGGACAAGGTTACTGCGACTTTGCCAAATTCATGGTTGTACTTGTCAATGTAGAGGCCACCATCTCTCAATTTTCTTTTGTAGCTCCATACGATCAATTGGGTGGATATTTGGGTATTGAATTCAAATGATGTCTTCTTATAATCTTACTGCTCCTTGTGTATGCAGGACTTGAGCTTCTAGAAATTCCATTTTCATTTTTCCCCTTTTCGGGTTCAATGCGACAACAACATTTTGCTTTGTGAACTAGGTGTACGCTTCCAAAATTGGTTATAGGTGTTGGTCTTCAACACCTCATTCTTCAACTTTATCTCTACTGAATATGTCATAGAAAAAAATTTCTTTGCCTTTTATAGCGAGGCCATGAGGTGGATGTCTATAGACCACTCGTTTGCTCAATAGACATTGTGGTTGGAGATGTAGGGGAGGCCATTTTTGACCACTGCTGGAGCTAACCTGAGGTGTCTATGATGTGTATTACTATCTATTGCTCTAATTCACTCCCTTGATCGATATCTGTATGAATTCTGGCCCTCTTCCTATACTTTAGCTTGAATTATTTTCTCGAGGTATCAGTCACCGAAGGTAGTCGATCCTCTCTTGGCATTTTGCTTCCTATTTCTTTCTGCGGCTCTTTCCCCTTGTCTTCGTTATCTCCTGTAACCTTCCTTTCTTATGGGGTTGGGGGTTCGAATTCTTGAGGTGGAAAACACATGTTCTTCATCTTCTTGCAATGTGTTGGCCTCCCGTATGCTTGATTTTCATATTGTTCAATTTCGGGCACGTGTGTATGGACATAAGGTGTTGACTTATTTTCCACCCTATTATTGGTGATGATCCTTGTAGGGTCATAAGACTAGGTAAGCGTGGTGAAACTCATCTCCTTCGGTATATTATTGGCATCCTCCCCTGTTACTACTGTTGTTGCAAATGAAAGGACCAATTTGTGCTTTGATTCTAAAGCGGGGCTCTTCTTTGTAGGGAACAAAATGAAGGTCATATGCATTTATCATTTATCTTATATAATCCAATGCAAAAGATTCTCATGGAGAGGAACTTTGGCAGGTTTGTGAGGGGAACTCACCCATAAAGCACGGATCTCTGTATAATTTTGGTACAAGTACCAATGCGTTGTTCTCACTTGATCTACGTCAAATTTGCATAATTTTCTTGTTTTCTTCATTCACCCTTGGCTACTATTGTCTTGTTGAGTGTGTTGATGGCTAGATGCACAAATGAATCCACAAAATTATTGTATGTGTAATTTTTACTGCTCTTTCATTAGTAAAGTGGTCCAAAATATGATAGATTGAGGCTCGGAATCATCATTAAGCTTTTTCATTTCAAACTCGAACTTTGTTGGAATGAAAATAAAAAAACATGTAAGCCAAAACGAGAGGTGTATTTGAACACCTCCTGCGCATCGAAACTTCAGCCCAGCGGTCATGGATGGCATCGGCAAGGAATTGGGGAAAAAATCAAACATGATGGAAGGTTTAGAATGCGGTTGAAAGGATAGACATAAAACCTATCATAGCTTCATCAATCCATTGGTGCGTATGGTATCCTGCTAAATAGGAAAAGACGGTGAAAATCTCTTCGGGTTCTACTAGGGAAAGTGGATGCGAGGATATGGGGGGGTTTATTTTTGGCATTGGGGCATCAATGGCCACGAAGAGCTATAAAGTTTTAGCTCTGTTTGACAAAGTCTAGTTTACTGATATAACTCTCCCAAATATTCATGAGAGAAAGGGAATGGTTTTCTACAACGAGTGTTGGCACGTCATCGTTGGATTGATTGGGCATTAATGGTAAGCAAGATTTCTCATGTTGGGGTCACTATGGTTCTCACGATTGATGTCATAACAAGATTGGCACTTTCTAATGATTACGGGCGAGTTATGGGTCTTAGGGAAAATATAGTATGGTAATTTAGTATCCCAAAGGCCAATGTCATTTAGTATCCCAAAGGCCAATGTCATCAAGTAATTTGCCCTCGAGCCAATAGTAGACATAGAATAGGTCGAGTCTAACTCGATCTCGTGGATTTTTTAATCCCAATCGGCTAAGTGCTGGGTGATATGGAGTCCACTTGAGGGTGAGACCATAGGATTGAATGGCGACTAATCTTGTTTTGGTGGCATTCTCCCTTACGTGATTAAATTTCAGCGTTTTTCAATGTACAAAAAGAGAAAGGGATTGATATAAGTAGATAATGGAGAGAGGTAACTTGTTGCGAGATCAAAGTGGGGAGGGAGAAAATAAAGGGAAGCGCGAACGGTGTTTCACGTTCTTGATAATATTTTGTTTGATTGATGGGGATTTGCTTCACTTGTGTCTGCTGTGAATTCTCTTGCAAATCAACAACATGTAACATTTGAACACGATAGCAAGGTAAACCTTGTCTCCCGATCATGATTTTTGGTTTTATCGTGTAATTGGAGAAAGCTGTTTGATGTGGTGCAAGTCCTTTGGACAATGACCCCAAAAAATTGAATGCGTAACGGTTATTTGGCGGGAGCGAGGGGTGATGTGGAGGAGGTTATGTGGTGAAACGGTGCTCGGAAATGGTCACAATGCGGTTAGGCGGGTCCAGGTGGTTTCAAGCGCGGCGGAAACCGCTTTCGGAGGGAGGTGCTAGTGGAAAATGGTAACGATAGGAGGGGGTGAGAAGTGACCTAGGAGCACCACGTAGCGGCGGTGGTGGTATCAAATATTGTTTACTTCGGACATGTTAACATTCGGGAGCGGAGAGGGGGTTGAAATGTTGCGCGGGTCGTCGGATGGTGAGGAGATGGGTAAAGATGGCGGGGAAGATGGGGGGGGTGATTAGAAGTGATGGGATGTGTGATGTGATGGTGGGTTCGGGGAGATTTAATGTACGGTGTGGGGTGTGGGTTGGGACTTAGGATAAAGAGAAATATATCGTTTTGGGAGTTGGGATAAAGGAGAATGGGGGTTTTCGGGACTTAGGGTAAAAAATAAATGAGAGGCTTGGGCCTTAGGATAAGATTGAATATGACATAACCATGCCCCAATGGGTATTGAAATGGACATGAATCCCCCAAATTAGGAACAAATAATCCTTTATATTTTAATGTTTCTCTTCAACCATAGATAATATGAAATTTGTAGGATAAGTTTCTAGGGAGTAAATTTCATTCTCCTTCCTTTCTTTCTTCCCTTCATGTCTACCTACTCAAACTACGAGATCTAACATTTTTTTGTTCTTTTTCGAGGTGCATTTGGACTTGCAGGACCCTAACTATCTTTTTCCCTTTTCGGTGAACTTCTAACCTACTCTATCCCATATCTCTCCCATTGGTTCAAATTAAGCTTGTTGAACCAATATCATTTCTACCTATCTGCGATTGGCCAAGATTAAATTGTTTGGCCAATATTATTTTCTAACCTATCCACAAAAAATTCAAAATTGTACAATCATGCTGGTAGCCGTATGATTACCTATCTAAAAGTAGTGGCATTTGATTTGTAACACTTTCAATATTACTTATTTTTTTGTGATTTTTCTTTCTTTCTTTTTTTTCCCTTTTTTTATACCCTCTTCTCTTTTATTTTTCACATTTTTCTTTGGAAATCATTTGAATATTGACGGTTAAGTACAATATGAAAATTTACATGTAGAGATACCCGGTCACCTTGTGATACTAAAGAAATTAAAGAGAGTCTTACAATAGCTCGGTGAGGATAGCACTTCTCCAAGGGAAGTGTCAAGAACACTAAGACCGATAGCCTTGTATAGTTATGTTTTGTGTTGACTTTGATGGATTTCCTTTTATCTGTTTTTTATGATAGAAATGGCGGGTTTAAAAAATAAAATTTGAACCAAAAAATTATAATATTTAAAATGGAGTTCACCGCACTTAGGAAAATTAATGTTTTCGACATCACTGTCATGACGAACCTCGGTGACTTTGTTTCATCCATCTCTTGGAGGAAAAAATGCGTATTCCTACGAAAGAATGGAAAATATGGGCTCTTCACGGAGTTGTCAAACTTTCAGTGTTCCCCTTTATCTTCTCTTACGGAATCCCATCTCGGTACTTTATCTCCATTATTAAAAATCATTTGCCTTTGTTCTTTTGTCAAAAATATTCTTTACATTTTCTTGCATAACACGAGTCTTTTTTGTAAACTTCTTCTCTGGACCATTGTATTTGAATGGTCCGGTTTATCCTTCTTTGTACATCATTTGCTTGACTTTGTGCCTCTTGAGTGATCTTCATGGTTGGTACTCCTAATGATGTTGGAAAAACTACATCCATGCCATATACCAATTGGTATGGTGACATGCCAATTGATTTCTTAGTAGTCGATCTTTCGAGTCCACAATACATTCACCGGTTTGTTATCCCGGATTTGTTGTTGTCTTCTAACAACTTCTTGGTGATATTAACTAAAATCTTGTTGGAGGATTCGGCCAATCCTTTACCTTGAGGTAATAAGTTTTGTTGAATGTCCCAAGGAGATATGATACTTGTGACAAAAATACACCATTTCTTGGAATTGAAAATTTCTTGACATTATCTGTGATGATTTTTCTAGGAAAACCAAATGTAGAAAAGATATTGGCTTCAATGAATTTTATGATAACCGAGTCGGTGGAAATTCTAGAAGGGATGGCCTATATCCATTTGGTGAAATAATCTATGGATGTAAGGATCCATTTATCTTGGGTAGAGGATGAGGGGTGAATTTATCCAATGAATTCCTAACCCCATTTGGTTGTAAGGGCAAAGGGAAACAACTTTCTCTTTCCTTCAAAAAATTTGACATTTGTAGAGCAACTGCATTTTGTGGATATCTGGGAAAAGAGTAGGCCAATAGAAACCAACTCTAAGGACCTTGTTAGCAATGGTTTTCCAGTAAATATGGCGTCCACAGTCCCCTTCATGGAATTCCTGCATAACCCTATCGGTATCCTCCTTAAGTAAACATTTAAGCAATATGCCCCTAGAATCTTTCCAGTACAAGGCATTTTCTAGGATGCAGAATTTGAACTTTCAATTTCAAGAATCTAGCTTTAGTTTTGGACAAACCAGGAGGAGAATTTAAATTAAATAGAACATATCATATATCTGCGTACCAGGGAGAATTTAGGAATGCTTCCTCAATAGGTGGAGTCACCCACTCCTCTTGTTCATCCATTGAATGGATCATGTGTATATCCAATGCTTGAAAATTGGTTTCACCTATTAATTTGGATAATCCTTGTCCTTTGATCAGTTTGGTAGGTCTGATCTCTAAATCATACTCCAGGATAACAACAATACATTTGCCTCTCATTCCATCAAGATTCTGCGTTAGGATGTCCTTGACAATTGTGTTGGGCATAAAAGAAATGACATGTGAATGTAAGATGTAAACTCTGAAATCCTTCAGTTCTTTGACCAACGCAAAAGCCCGTTTTTCCATGATATTGTAATTTAAAGGTGCATCTCTCAAAGCTTGGCTGAAAAATGCTATGGGTTTCTCTTGTCCTTCCTTGTTTTTCTGCAACAATACATCAGCAATAGCGTGTTCTAATGCAAAGGAAAAAATGATGACATCCTTGGTGAAATCAAGGCTGATCAGAACTGGTGCTTTAGTGAGTTCCTGCTTCACCAAGTCAAAGGATTTTTTAGCCTCTATGCTCCATTTAACTCCTAAATCTCTCTTGAGCATGTTGGTGATGTTTCTTAGTAGTTCTCCAAGGTTTCGTTTAAACCTTCTCAAAAAATTGATTTTGCTAATGAAATATTGGAGCTCTTCAATGCTCCTGGTATGATTAATTTGGAGGATGCCCTCAATCACATTGGGATCAATTTTGATTCCTTCTTCAAATATAATTTTGCCAAAAATATTTCCTTCTTCAAGACCAAACAATGATTTCTTTGGATTCAGAGATAGTCCGAACCTTCTGCACTTCTCAAAAACTCTTCTTAAATGGGCCAAATGTTCTTCATTAGTTTTCAAATATATTTTAATATCATTAAGGTAGATCACAATGAAAAGGCCGATTTCTTCTGAAAAGGTAATGTTCATTGCTCTTTGGAAAGTGGCACCGACGTTGATTAATCCAAAAGGCATTTTCACATACATGAAAGTCCACCAAGGAGTAGTAAAAGTCGTTTTGTGCTGATCATCATGATGCACCAACACTTGATTATACCCAAACCATCTAAAAAATAAATCCTTCTGGACCCCACCACCCTTTGAAATATGTGGTCCATTTTTGGTAAAGGGTAGTTGTCTTTAAGTGATACTTTTTTCAAATTCCTAAATTCAATGCAAAGTCTGATTTCATCTGTTTTATTTCTTACAGGCACAATATTAGATACCCATTCAGAGTATCTGATTGGAACTATGATTTTGGCATCAAACATTTTCTTGATATCCTTCTCAATCAAGGGCATTAGGACAGGGTTTATCCTACATAATTTATATTTGAAAGGTTTTTGGTCCTCCTTGGTTGGAATCTTGTACTGTATAATACTAGTATCTTAGGATTTCAGGTCCTCATAGTTCCAAGCAAACACATCTATGAACTCCTTGAAAAAAGCAATGTACTTCTATTTTGTAGTCACTGGCAGTGTATTTTATAACTTTATCATATTGGGATCTTGTTCACTGCCTAAGTTTCATTCTTCAATGTTTACCTTTGTAGATTCTATCTTCGGTTTTTTGGCGACATCAGTGAAATCAAACAGTTACTCTAAAGGGACAAGTCCTCTAGGCAAGATGTTATCTTTGAATTGGAGTACTTCAAATTCCTCCTTTTCTTGGTATTTATGTATCTTTGTTATATGTAAATTTTCATTTGCTGAAATATTAATATCAAAATTATGAGGTGGTTCATCCATACTCATTTTTTCTTCAGTGGGATGGTCTTTTTCATAATCTAGTTCCAAGTTGGAATCTTCAAACTCACCTCTGGATTGTAGGAAATTCTCAATTTGTTTGTCATTACCAAATATTTGCCAATATCTCATGTTATCAGGGACTGTTGGGCGATGTTTAATCTGCACTGTGTATTTCTTGTTGGGATGAGGTAATTGACAGGTACTTGATAAAAATGCTAAACCATTGGCAAGGTCATTTTGATTCCTTGGAATTGCAACAAGGTCATATTCTTCAAAAAAATTCAGAATTTCAAGGGCAACATTCCTATATGCTCTCAATCTAGGGTGTTTGGCTAAGTATTTTCCCTTGATCCATCTAATAACCAACTCAGATTCCCCATGAACAGAAATTATTCTGGCTCCTAATCTTTTCAGCAATTGTAAAACCAAAAAGAGTGCCTCATATTATGTTATGTTCTTGGTGCACTGAAAACTTAGTTTGTAAGAATGACCCTCTACATGATTATTTCCAGTATTGCAGACCCACATCCCTAATCTTGAACCTACTTTGCCACAAGAGCTATCAAAGCTCATGTTCCAAAAATTCTTAGCTTCAACATTGTGTTGTACATTTTTCATTTGATATTATTGTTATTTAACCTACTCCTTTTCTTCTTTGACCACTTGTGCATCAATGTATCCATCATTATAAATAATGAAGGAGTCAAGGTCATAATGAAAAAAGTAAAGGGGGTAGTTATGTGGCTTCTCTTGATTGTTCACCATGTATTTCATTAAGGTTTCCCTATATAGTTTCTTTGTTAGCCAAACAATGGTATGGTAGCGTAAGTCATATCCATTTGAAGGGTCCCTTGTAACTTGGCTCCCCATGAGCGTGATAAAATCATGCCATAATTAGGGGGGATGTCAACCACCACTATATCCATCATTAGACTCTTTTCTCGTATCTGAGCTAAAGTAATACAAATATCTTTGATGAGACCTAGGCATTTAACCTTGTTGGAATCAAATTAGTGCAAATCTTTGTAGGGTTTAGTTATCTCAAGGCCAAGTTTCTCCATAACAACCTTTGGCATAAGATTATGTGATGCACCTGAATCTAACATGGCATTATGGAGGATTATATCATGACCATTTAGACTTACATAAAATGGGGGAACCCCTCCCTCCTGGGATTTACCGTCTACTTCTGGCCCAAACAAAAGCTCAGGCTTGTCATCATTCAGATTGATAGTGTCAGTAATTTCTCCTATGTTCAGTACCTTTAGGATCCGAGACCTGTATAAATCCTTATTTACCAATTCAGTGAGAGGAATTGAGATTTTTGATTTAGCAATATTGTTCTCAATGTTGAATAGTGTCTGCATTTTTAGCAGGTTTGAACAATCAGTCTTCTCAGGCACTATTTTTACAGTAATCTCAGCTTGTTGATTTGTAGTGAGGATATTAGCTTGAGCAGTTTTAATAGGGATGAAAACTTATTTAATAGTGTTGTTTTCTCTATTATCCTTTCCTGAGATGTTTACATCTCTCTTTGAGATTACTGTTTTCTTGGGATCAGTTTCAGAGACTTTTTTGGAAGGGTTTTCAGTATTCTTTTTCTTGGAGTTATCATAGTTTTTATTGCTTTTAAGGTTATATTTTCTATGCACCTCCATGATGGCATTCTCAAACCCTTATTTATAATCCTCAGACTCTTCATATTCTACTTTATTTTGAGTCATAGAAAATAAACCTTGATCTTCTTCAGTAAGGAAAACATAATCCCCTTCATTAATTCCCACGTGATTAATCTAATTTTCTTCTAATTCTTCGACCACTCCCTCATCTTCATCGGCAAAATTCTCTTGGAATAGAGGCCTAATTTGTTGTTCAGGGCCTTTTTGTTCTCTCTGTATTATTTGAGGGGAGTTTCTTCTAAGGTTTTGATTTATGTTTTGAGGAGCTGGATGGTTTTCCCTAAGAATAGCTCTTTCATTCAGGTTGATCCTCTCCATCATTCGCTCCATAGTTCTAACCAGGTTATCAATTTTAGCATCAGATGTGGAAGTTTTTGGTTCTTCCCTTATAGTAACTCTCTTCTCAGTTCTCATTCTAGAGCTCTTTGCAAACAGGTTGGCTTCTACACTTACTGCATCCCTCTGCATTTCTTCCAATGTTGCAGGGTCTCTCTCTCTGAGTTGATAAGCAATTTCTGGATCAAAACCATCTGGGAACTTAACTAGGGCCAAGCCTTGTGGGGGTTTCATGTGAGTAGGGAGTGAATTATAAACACTATTAAACCTATTGTAGTAGTCTTGGACACTCTCTCCAGTGTTCCTCTTGATGTTTTCATATTATGACAAGATTTGAAGAGGGTTTTTCTTAACTTCCCATCTATTTATTAATAGCAAGTGAAAAGAAAGGAGTTCATGGATACTATTAGGAGTCAAGCCTTTAAACCATTTTCTGACTTCTCCTCTCAAAATTTGAGCAAAAATCCTCAACTTGATACTTTCATCATCTATCTCTTGAAGGTCAAAACAGTCATTCATTCTATCATCATGTTGTTGAGCAGTTGCAAGAACAGTCCCATTAAATTGTGGAATTTTGGACTGATAATCCTGTGGCATGGGTATCACAGGTGGTGGCAGCACCAATGGAGCATATATGGATGTCATGATTTGTGGTGGGGGAACCCAAGGGGGATCTATAAGAGGAGGGCTAACAAGGGGAGGTGGAGGATTAAATGGGGGAAGGTGGACAATGGGTATATGTGTGGTGGTTTGGAAAATTTGGTGGGGGATGTTCAAGGAAGTGGTATGGGTTGTAGACACACCTGGACAGGTTGAATGAGGATGAGCAGACTTGGAAATAATAGAGGGAGATGTTGTAGTGAGAGCAGATCATTCTACATATTATTGAAGGTAAGCATCACTGACAGCTGAAGTGGGTCATGCTACTAGGTCTTGAAGGGATTCAAAGTGTTGGAGGAGCTGAAGGTCTACTTGGGTGGATGTGGAGGCTTCCCCAACTGGACTCTATTGTAGGATAGATGGGTCAAAAACTGTCTAGGTTGTCCGATTCTAAGATTTGGTCTTGAATAAGCTTTGTTCAAAGTGTAAATCAAACTGGATATCTTGCAAGGTTACAAGGTTTCCAGGGAGGGAACTTGCTCTATGAAGGTATTTTCTACTACTTTGACTCCCAGTTCTGGGGGTTTTTCTTAGGATTTTTTTTGGGTTGTCAACTATTGCAGGAGGATTTGGGTCAGGATGAGATCTAGTAAATATTCTTCTGGGAGCCAGAATTTAGACCTGGAGCACAGACATGACGAGTATTTGCAAAAAAGATGAAAAACCAATCTTGGACAATACTCTATCATATAATGTTTTGACTGGGGTTTCTGAATTCGAATGAAATGTCAAGCTTTTCAATAATTCCCTAGTATGGTCACCATTATGTTGCGGCTCTATAATTTATAATTTTTGCAAGAATAAACTATAAAGGAAAACATCAAACCACTTTGGAATCTAGGACCTATACTTCCTAGACTAAGAGAGGGCTCTCTCTATTTATGATTTAATTTTACCTTAATATTGTGAATGTTGGCATTAGGCTAGCTATATCGATTGTAGGGATTGGTTGTTTTGATTGATTGTTTTGGTTGGATGAGCAGATCTATAGAAACTAATCCATTGGGCTATGGAGTCATAAAAGTCTAGTTCATTGCACCAAATTTTCAAGAGCATCTCTGGGCAAGCTAACTGTGCTAATTGGATATTTAAGGGAGTGTGAATTATGATGTGGAGGATATAGTAATGTTTAGTAATGATTAAAGATCAGTTAAGAATTCCTTAACTAGAATTCAGAAGAAAACATTCATATGGTAAACATAGACGGAATTAAGGTGCTCCAACAACAAATATTAATCTAAAATTTATGTTTTACAATTAGATAAATAGATGCACAACAAGGAAAACAATGGAAAAATTTAACACAGAGAAGTAACACATCACCATTTAACACAACTCAAGTATCCTGTAAAAAAATATCTTATTATTAATGCCCAACTTAAAAAATTATAGCACTCCAATACAATAGGTTCTTACATTGCAGGGTCCAACCCCTAATACTTCCAATACATGAAATATTTAACTGCAAACTATATCTATTTCCCTATCTACTCTGGAAACCTTTCATTAATTACAACTAAGCAAAAACTAGACAAGTGTGGCCATGCAATGGCCACAACAAAATACATCCAACAAGCACCGCTTGTGATATTTACTCCGGCATCTCTTCATGAATTCAAAAGTAAGCCCAAAGTGGTTGAGGTGGTCACAAAGAGGCAACGATCAATGGATTTGACACCTGGCTCCACCTTTTGGACCGCCTTTGTTGGATCATTAAATATGATGCAGTGCTAGCACTTTTAGTCAATCGGTGGTTGTGTTAATGTTTTCACTGTGCCTTTCAATCTTGGTACATGCATAATTTGGCCAACACTTTCTTATGTGGAATTATTGTCCCTACGACCTGTCGATACACTTCATCCACCTCTGTATATTTTTTGAAAGTGGGTCTGGCGAGGAAAACATGCTTCAACTCATGTTGGATGAAGATGTCGTTGCTCAAGAGTTCCATGACAACTTTCTCTATCATGTTCCCTTTGATGTTGGAGAATTTTATGGTGTCTTTAGCTGTCTCCTGAGCTTGGTCATGTAATCTCCCTTATGAAACAGCTTGTTATTAATTACCTACAGTGAAGGAAACCCTTTTTCCCTCAAGGGCTCAATTCTGTTGAAAAATATGCCAATGGCCACGTCCAATGCGTGACACTTCTCCTCCAACTGTCTCACCAATTTCCTCTTAGTGAGGACCCTTTTCACTTCTAGTATGGTCTCTGTCCTATCCTGCACATCAAGCTATTCAAGCTCATAACTGGTTTTGGAGTTCAAAAAATTTATGATTTTGGGGGTTGTGGTTGGCGTATTTCCCAACTCCTTATTGACCTTTTCAATAGCCACCCTACACTTGTAAATCAACTCTTTCTGTTAAAAAATGATGTGGATGGAGTGATAGATTTCATCCACTAAATCTATGATACTTCCCCAGATGATCAACTTCATTTGGCCCAGAATGCTACTGGCTAAAAAATCTTTTTCTGCCTTCTCCAACCTTTCAATCTGATTTTTAGCTATCTCATGGGTAGTTTCAGATCTTGCCTTTTGATCCCTCAGGATGATTATCCATGCCTCCAACTTCTTGATCTCTTGTGACTGGAGGGTCATACTTTCCATGGCCTGGGACAGTTGATCTATCCCACTGGATGCCCCAGCAGTTTCTGGAATGACTGATGGAATTGATGAAATGGGTGGATTCTTCCTTCTCCTTCAACAAATTCTCCATCTATGTCTCCATCTGCTTGATTTGGGCAGACTGTTCCATGATTAAATTTATTAACTCAGCCTTCTGTGACTCATTTTCTTCAATGCCCTTTGCCAAGGGGTCTTATATTGCTAACATTTTAAGTTGTTTCCTGAGGGCTACTATGTTTGCATTCTTTTTCTTCAAAATATCCTCCACAACTTGGACATTGGTTGGGTCATACCCAATCTTCACTACCAAATCCTCCAAAGCTTTTATTCTTGAGTCTTTATATAGTAGAAACTTTATCCATCTTGAGCTATGATTGGGTATTGCCTAAAGATACCTGGAGTTTTAACAAGCTCATGGAAGTGCTTGTCAAAGTGGAGGCCACCATCTCTCTAGTATGCTTGTATAGTTACATTTGTTCAATAGGGTGGATGTCCTTAGTACTGAATTTGAATGATGCCTTCTTGTAGTCTCCTGCTCCTTGAGGCTGTGGAACTAGGACTTCTATAAATTCCATTTGCATCCTCCCCTTTTTAGTATCAAATGCAGACAACAACCTTCTTTGTGAACTTGAGGTCTGTTTCTAGAATTGGTTGTAGGTTTTAGTCTTCCGCACCTCATTCCTCAAATTTATTTCTCTCAATATATCATACAATAATTTTTCTTGGCCTTCTATGGTAGACCTGGAAGTAGATGTCTATAGACCCTGTTGCTGACATTGTGGCTGAAGATGTGGGGGAGGCCGTTGTTTGACCACCTTCTATAGATGACCTAGTGGTGTCTATGATGTGAATCACTGTCTACTACTCTGATTCACCTCCTTGATTGATATCCATGTGAATTCTGGCCCTCTTTCTATATTTCAGTTTGAATTCTTCGCTAGAGGTATCAGTCACCGAAAGTGACTAAACCTCTCTTGGAATCTTCCTCCCTATCTCTTTCCCTTGCTCTTGCCCCTTATCTTATTAATCTTCTACACCCTTCCTTTCTTGTGGGGTTGGGGTTTGGATGCCTCAAGTGGAAATCACCTACTCTTGATCTTCTTGCAGGGTGCTTGTCATCCATTCTGCTTGATTTTCATATTGTTTGATTGCAGGCATGTGCGTGTGGACATAAGGTGTTGACGTGTTTTCCACCCTCTTCTTGGAGATGATCCCTGCAGGGTCATAAGACCAAGTGAAATTGTGGCTGAAACCCATCCCATTTAGTATCTTATCGGCCTTCTCCCCTGCTAATTTGTTGTTAAAAATGAAAGGCCCAATTTGTGCTTTGATTTTGAACTAGGAATTCTTCTTTGCAGAGACAAAGTTAAGCTCATATGCATGTATCATTTGTCTTACATACCCCAATGCAAATATCCTCATGGAGAGAAACTTTGGCAATGTGTAGGGGGCTAACTCACACCCATAGACTCGTATCTCTATGTGATTTTGGTAAAAGTACCAATCTATTGTGTTTACCTAATCTATCAGCTGCATTGTTTTCCTGATTTTTTCATTTAACCTTGGCTCTGCTACACTGCTGAGTGTATTGATGGCTAGGTGCACAAATAAATCCAAAAAATATTTGTAGGTGTAATTTTTCTGTCCTTTTAGTAGTAGAGTGGTCCAGAAGATGACAGATTGAGGCTTAGAATATTCGTTGAGTTTTTTCATTTCAAACTGGAACCTGTTGGGCTGAAAATAAACAAATATATACACTAATACAGAGGTGTATTTGAATACCTCCTTTGTATGACACTTTAAGAACTAGTCATGTATAGCATCAGCCAGGAATTGGGCATAATTGAGCATGACTAAGGGCTTGGAATATAATGAAAGGATGGATAAAAAGCCTATCATAGCCTCATCAACCCACTGGTCTTAGTGATACCCTAGCAGATATGACAAGACAATAACTATATGTTGGGTCCTATCAGGGAATATAAATGAAGGATACGAGGGATTCTTTGTAGGCATGAGGGAATTAGTGGCCATGAAGAGCTCTAAGGTCTTATCCCTGCTAGCAAAGTCAAGTTTTTGATATAACTCCCTAAGGGCTTCATACGAAAAAGGGATGGTGTTCTCATCAATGGGGGCCTGCATCATCTTCTGACTGGATGTGGCATTGATGGAAAATAATATCTCTCCTGCTGGGGTCACTATAGGTCTCTGGTTGATGTCATAGCAGGATTATCACTTTATGATGAACTCTGAACATATATGGGTCTTTAGGAAAATGTAGTAAGGAAATTTGGTATCCCACAGGCCAATGTCATCTACCTCATCTAGTAATTTTTTCTCAAGCCAACAGTAGACATCGACTAAATCGAAGTCAAACTTTGTCTCGTGGATTTTGAAATCTCTGTCTGCCAGAGCCAAGTGATCTAGGTTCACTTGTGGGTAGACCATAATATTTAATGGCTTTTGTTTTGGATTTGGAGGAATTCTGTAAACTGTAACAAATTTCATTGTTCAGAGAAAGAATGGAAATTAACAGAAATGGGAACTCATAAAGGGAGAACCTACAGATTAGAATGGGGAGGGAAAAAATAGCAGGGAGTTGTTGATCTAGTTTGCAGAGCACTGAGAATTTTTTGTTGATAAGCTGAATTTTCCTTATCTGATCTTTGTTGTTAATGTCCTGCAACTCGGTTCTTTATATCAATTTTGAACTCAATAGAAAAGGTAAAATTTTCCTCTAGTATCGAAAGATGTTTTTAACATGTGATTGGGCGAACATTGGATTGGTGCGGGCCCATTGGAAAATGGCCTAACCAATTGAATGCGCAACGGATTCATGGTGTGAGTAGCTTTTATTGGATGGAGGGGACAGGTCGGTGGAGACATGGTGCAATGGTACAAGTTTACAGTCCTTTAAATGATCGGAAGGTGTGGTGGTTTATCCTGTCACGGAAACAACTTTCAGAGGGGGGTCCTAGCGGTTTGTGGTAATGGAAGGAGGCGTGTGAAATGCGTTGAACGTGACATGTAGCCTTGACAGTGATATGGGATACCATACATTTCGGAACCCCCACCCTCGACGTTAACGTTTAGAGGCTCGGGGGGGGCTGAAAGGTTATGATGACCGTCAGATGATGAGGTGATGTGCGGAGATGTGGGGAAGAGGGTGGGGGTTTAATGTAGATGTGACATGTGATGTAATGGTGGGGTCGAGAACATATGCATGGTGGGGGTATATTTCAATACTTAGGACTATATAGTTTTAATGTTTCAGGGGTTAGGATAGGGATTAATAGAAAGTGTGGGACTTAGGATAAAATAAACTATGACATAAAATATTCCATAGAGCCTTTTTTAAATACAACCCACTTCTTGAACTTTAGAACGTATCCCCTATCCTTTAATTTTTATCCTTAGGCCATAGAAGAATTGAAACTTTTAAACTACATTTTATAGGAAAATTTCATAATTTTCTCCATTCTTTCTTCTCATCATCTCTACCAACCCAAACTACAAATCTAACATTTTTTTTCTTTTGTAGGGTTCATTTAGACTTTCAGACCCTTAAAAATCTTTTCTTTTGAACTTCTAACCTAACATCTATCCTTGTTTCTCCCATTGACTTAGATTAAACTATTGAGCCAATTTCATTCTACCTAATCTACTGATATGGAAAGTTTAAATAGTTTGGAAAATCCTCATTTTCTAACCTATCAACAAAAATTCAAAATTTTACAATCATGCTTAAATTGTATGATTGAACAAGCCTTTCTAAAGTAGTTGCATTTCGATTTGCAACACTTTCAGAATTACCTCTTTTTTGGGGTTTTCTTTCCTTTTTCCTTTTTAATTTTTTTATTTTTATACCCTCTTTTCTTTTCTTCTTTTCATATTTTCTTTGGAAACCATTTGAATATTGACATTAAAGTACAATATAAAAATTTACCTGTATGAGATATTTAGTCACCTTGTGATAGTGTAAATTACAGGAGTCTAACAGTTTGGATCAATTGGATAGCTTAGTTTTCCAATTGCGTCTTTAAACCTTCTCATCAAATCCAAGTCTGTTTCTCCTTCCCTCTATTTAATTTCCCATAGTTCAAACAATTCTTGCTGATTTGTCTAAGGTAGGTTGAATTCTTGGACAAATTCTCTCTTAACATCATCTATTGCTGGGTTCTAGTGTACCTCTGACCATTTGATGAACAAGCGTAAAGCTCTTTCTCTTAATGTAGTTTGAAATTCAATTAATTTGAATGCATCTAGCATCTGTCCAGCCCTCCAAATTGCTTCACACAAATACCAATGCTACTCCACATCATCATTACCTTTTCCAGAAAATTTCGGGTATCGGGTAAATGATCCTGCCATCTTTACTTGCGTTGGTGGTACTAATACGAAACCTCTACTTCTTGGATGAGAGATCCTGCTGCTAGTACTGCTGCTAGCTGTTACATGTACCGTGGTATGAATACTACACAACTTGCTAGACTCTCGTAACTTTATTAAGAACTTATCAAGTGGATGGTAAAGGACCAAGGGAAAGTTAGGACTAGTGCTACTTGATCATGGGGAATAAGATTACCTTGCATTATGGTTTCCAACCTCTCTCGGAATAGTTGATCCATCGCAACATGCAGCTCCACATTGGACTCATCCTCGAGGCGTGCATCCTCCTCTTCACTGGACTTCTTATTCTTCTCTCTTCGGGCTGGGCTCCTATGGATTTTCCTAACTTCTTTGACGAACCCTTACATTCCTTTGGGTCCCACCTGACCCTCTCTTTCTACTGTCATCTACAGCACCTCTTCCTTGATCTGTCAATTCCTTTCTTGCTTCTCAAGCTCTCGTATCACCATTTCCCGCCACTTCTCAATGATCTGCGCCCTCCAATGTGCTCTCAGCTCTCTCAACCTACTGGAGGTTTCGGCATCCATATCCCTATTCCCCCTTTTCCCTTGTTCGTCTCCCCCCCACTCCTTCCCCCAGTACTGGAGGTTTAATTCTCCATCTTGGGATTTTGGAATAGCATTAGGCCCTCGTCCACCATTAAAGCTTTAATCTAGAACGAGACTTCCTTCACAACTTTCCCTGCAACCCAGATTTAAATATATCTTCTGCTTGTGTAAATGATTGATAGCACTCATTTGCAAACTCTATGATGTACCCCTCCAAGGTAGTTTGTACCCAAAATATACTGCTCAGGTTAAGTTTGTATCTAACCAGTGTAATGTTGTTAAATCTGTATGCGTCCAACTACGAAGGGATCGACACAATCCTCCAGGAAGTGACTTTATCTGGAGTCTTCACAACTAGTTATGGAGCTCTTCTGGAAATTTTCCCCAAAAAATTTCATATAAATCACTCGTCGAGTTAGAAAGTAGAACTTGATCCGTGATAGTGTTTTTCCTTTTCCATCGAAGCTCCTCTTGTTGTGATATGAAATGATCTACATGATTGTCCCACCAACTATGCATTCCTCTCTCATATATCCTCAATACCATTATCTAGTTTCTAGATAAGTTTTCGGGTCCTGGAAACGGAACCATTTGTTGGCGAAAAGGAGGTCTCTGGGAGAGACCCAGCTTCAAGTTTAGAGCCAACAAGATTCCATTTTAGTCTAGGACAACGCTGGCATTTTCACCTTGCCCAAGAGAGCAAGGAGTCTCACCCAAGGCGTGTCGTGACCTTACTAAGATTTATAAACTATACCATTAATAATGAAAATAGATTGTTAACAGCAAGTCATACATTACTTTATACAGAGCATGTTCACCATATATTAATTGAGATACAAGTTATCCTTCAACCAAACACACTATGAACATCAAAATAAAATTTAAAATAGTCAAACATACAACAATCAACCACTGTCATATATTCCATATCTCACAACACATCATCGGTTTGTTTCTATTAATTCATCCAAAACATTACATAACATACTCCGCAGAGTTCAATACATCACAACACATACATATAGGCTTCGTAGCGCTTCCCCAAGGCTCAGACCCTCTATCCACCTCTAACCTTATTCCAGAGTCACTCCTTCCTTGCTTATCTTCTCCTGCCAACTGACACGGTTAGTCTTTGCCCCTTTTCTGCTCAGCTATTCCCATGTGCTCCACTGCCTCCTATCTCTTTTCTGCCATTGGCTCTGTTTTTGGGAGTTCTGCTGCCTGTTCATTGTCTCTCGTTCCTGCCATATGTGTCACCACTTTCCTGTGCTTGGGCATCTGTCTTCAGGTTTTTCGCAACCACAATGGCTCCTTGCATTTCTTCATTACACTTCGCCACCTGTTCCTTCCGCTCCTACCCTTCCGCAACTCAAAATTGTATTGTTCAAAGCAAAGGCCCCAATTGCTGATTTTAAATTATGATATATGTTTTAGTTGTGGTGCAACAATTAGGTGGGGAGGTTTGGCCCCCATAGGTCTCGTGGTCTAATCTAGGGTAGGACTATGTATGCCTAAGCATGCTCACGCATGATTTCTTTAGTTGAAAAAAAAAATGTTGAGTTTAAATTTGCAAGAAGGCATTATATAGTGCAATAATATATTTTGAATTTACATTTCCAAGCCATATAGTGATGCAGGAGCATTCCACTTCCAAGTCAAAATGTATTTTGACTAGAGTAGGGGTCTTTTCGTTTACCAAGGGATTTGGTTCCCTACATGTGTGAAGTTGTTTAATTTAATGTGTTGTCTTAAGTTTCTAGAATAATTTTACACAAATTATTTATTTGAGGATGATGTAATCAAATATTCTCTAAATGAGAGATCTTGAGAGTATTTGGGAAAGTTAGAGATATTCAAGGGTTAGTTCGATATTTTGAGAATTTGGTGGATCTAGGAAAGATAGATATGTGAACTTGTTGAGGATGTTGTGGATCTAAACCTAAATCAATTAATAATCCTATTTTATATAAATTTTATCAATTTTATAATATTCAAGAGGTAGAGAAAGAGCGGGATGGAGAGGATCAACAGGAATTGAAGGCCAATTAGTGCCACAAGGCCAAGAAGGGGCTTCATTGTAATAATCAAGCTGAGAGGGCCTTTTGTAATTATTTTATATGTATGTATGAATGGAAGGATCACTCTATTTAAGTTCATGAGTTGGATGTGTGCTTCTACCAATTTCTATAATTATTGTTATTATGGTTAACAATATTTTATGTATTGTGTTAAAATTAGTTTAATACATGTGTTGTAGGTTTAATTTGATTAAGCTCGGGAGGGAAAGAATTGAGATTGTGTATTAAAATCAACACAAAGGAGCCATAACCTTATTGGAATATGATGAATTATTATTTTTATATTCAAAACGCGTATAGTTTTTAATCATTGATCAATAGAGTGATCAATGATCCAAAGGCCAACAAAGATATGAGAGGAGCATGGGTCTATTGCAGAGTTGATAACCTGTGACAGAGCCAGGTTCAGAAAGGATTAGAGTGGTGGAATGGAAGTCATGGAATCCAAAATCTTGAAGGAAAAGATACAAGGAGCGTGAGCCAACAAAGAGAGAATTGATATCAAAGCATGAAGGACTGATTGCAGGGGGGAATCTTTAAAAGGACTTGATTCAGAGTATATTAGAGAAGGATAACAACCTAGTTTATTAAGTCTTTGCCAAGATATTGTAAATTAATAATTTTTGGGTAACAATAATTGAGTTCTGTTAGGAAAAGTCATCATTTGACAAGAGGTGGGCCGAAAATCTAATAAAAAAAAATACCAAAAGAGAGTCATGAGGAGTCGTCAAGCTTAGTAGAGACAATATTACATGGAAATTTTGAGACCAATGACCAATCAAAACTCAGAGAGTGGGCCATGGTGGGTGTCGAGTAAATATTGATGTGTCTCGAAAGACCTTCATAACTGAGGGAGTAAGGAATTTTGCACAATAAGAAAGTTCAACATAAAGAATCGGGCTTACACAGAATAGTGGGTCCCGTCTGGAGGTCTTATACCCCAACGACCTTTTATAATATTTCATCCTAGCGAGTTGGATTTAAAGAATCGGCAGAAGCATTTTAGATGCGGGTTCCAACAAAGTTTCTATCCCGACAAGGTTCTTGTGAATGTCTTTCCATTGCGCTAACATCAAAAGAGCAGGCTCATGTGGTAGAGGTTATGTGGAGTTAGCAGAAGAAGTGACAATAAGTGGGCCTTAATACACATGGTTACGCAAATGGTCATAAGGCGAGGTTACAATATGTGGAATTTAATACACATGGTTACAAGGACGGTCATAAGGCGAGGTTCTACAACAACTAAGCAACACAAGTGGAAAGGAAAGAGTGCAGGAACTAAAGAATTATGAAAGGTTTGCTCTTAAGTAAAATCCAATGTTGTGATAGTTAAATAAAATGGTCGAATTAATATTAGGGCATATGTTTTTTAATTGGGCGCACTTGTATTGGGTTTGCATAATGGTCAAGACAATATAGTGGGCCAAAACTTATTATAGAGGAAATGGATTGTATGTGTAACCCTTTCAAATCCTTCCACTTATATTCCAATCTCCTACTGTAGTTTATATAAATATATTTATCATCCTGGGAAGCGACAACAAGACAAGGATGAAGGAAGCACCTTTATGGAAAGTGCAGAGAATTGGGCACTGTGGGTCGACAGGTCTAATTTTAGCCTGCATCAATTGGTATCAAGGGTTGAATTCTATGAAAGTCTCAAAATACAGAAGCAATAAGTGTATTTGTAGCAGAATCGGATCTAGAGGAATATGCAAGAAGGTAAATTTATTTGTTCTGCAATTTATATTTGTGTTTGAAAATTGAAGACCAAAAGATAAAGCTTGGAAGAGGAGCATTGAAAATTTTAGAATAAGATGGTGCCGAACATTTTGAGTCAAGGATAGTGAAGAACTATAGTAATGAAGGAAGATCTAGCACATATAGAGCTCTTGAAATGGAAAACAGAGTAAGATTATATTGCAGTTTGTTTCCTGTGCATTTTACATTAAATTGAAGTTTGAAAGAAGTTTTTTAAATCTTTTTTTTTATAGATGAAGGAGATAAAGTTGATAAAGAGGACACACATTATGATGCTACAATTTAGACGCATAATAGATAGACATATTTTGTTAAAATTTGATTGAAAAGGAAAGAATATTAAAATTATTTTGCAAAGAGTTGTTTTTCCAAATAAGAGATGATTGCAGGGAGATGAAAGTGATGATACACTCTTGAGCAGGATTGTTTTAAGAAAAAAAAATTGGAAAAAATTGGGTCATAGGAGTGGAACAACAAGAACATTATTGAGGATCTTGGTATAGATCTTATAATTTTTTTTTTTTGGTCAAATCTATTCATAAATATTTGTGTTTGCAGGTTGGAGTAAACATTAGCCAGAAAGTGAGCAATGTTGTGAAGAAGAAAAGTGAGAAGAGGAAATTTCAAGAGCTTAATAGCTTGGAATATGAGGAGAAGACGTACTCTAGAGAAGGAGAAGAGGTTCTAATATAGGTAACCAAAAGAAGGGTTACTTCCAATAAGCAACAGTTGGGTAGAAGTTTTTAGAGAGGGTAATTCCCCAGTGAGTGTGGGTAGAATTTCCTAGAGGAAAAGGAAAGATATCATGAAGGAGAACTTGGCACTGTAGCAAGTAGCAGACTTGTTGCAAGAGGAAGAAGCCTTGTTTCATCTCACATGTGAAAAAGGAGAGTTCACAATAAGAAGAAGAAGCAAATGGTAAAATGACTACTAATGTTCATATGGTGGGTTCTTGAAAGAGTCACAGTCAAGGAGGAAGGAATACTAATCCAACTAATATAAAGAGGATGCGTAGTGAAAAATTCAAGAGAGAGATGTTTGAGTTGAAATTAAAACTCATTTTTTTGAAACAAATATTACAAATAAACCAGGGAAACTAGAGATAGGGATGGATGATGAGGTAGAAGAGAGTGAGATGGTCCCCACTACAGAAAGAGTTGAGACAGATAATGTATGTTAAAGTGAGAGAAGAAATCAGAGTAGTTGAGTATAATTTGACTATTTTTTAACAAGGCATGTACATTACTAAAGAAGAATCCAGAGATGTAGAGAAGAGATTTATTGATAGTTTAATGAACTATTGGGTTAGTTTGGATCAACATGAGGATGTGCTAACATAAGCATTAAATGAGGCTAAGAAGCTCTATCTTTTTTAGACTAATTATTTGTGTGTGAATGCAGGTAATGAACAACATTCAAATAATGGATTTCATATTTTTTGTGGTTTAAATTCTTATTATGGAGGCTCGAATTTACCACACTCACTTTGTAGGAATGTCTATGTTTCAGGTCCATAACTGGATCCATCATCATGACAAAAATACCTAAGGAAATGTTGAGAGAACAACATATTTATATAAGAAATGAGAAGAAAAAATAGAAGTGAAGAAATGTCGACTCAGTGAATAATAAAACCTAATTATAAAGTAATAGCCTAATAAATTTTTCTAATAATATGTAAAGGGATTAATTAATAAATTATATAGTAAATAAATTATAAATAGTGTAATAACTAGGTATGTTACTATTAGTAATGATATAATGATGTATTAAAATCGTATTTAATATGAACAATATTAACTTATTAAACCATCATTAATTTAAAGGATAAAATATTATAACTATTATAATATAAAAACTATATAAATATATAATGAAGTTATTTTTCCAATGTAATAATTATGTTTTTAATTATAATAATACATTTTATTTAAAACACATCTTAGTTAATATATTAATTTAATTAACCCCAATATTATAATTCTATTAATAATTTTGTTCAATTAATTAACCTTATTAATTATAATTTTATTAATAATATCAATAATGATTATAATTCAAGACTTAATTCATGATTATTCAAGAGAGGAAGGGAAAGAAGAGGAAATTTATGCAAGAGAGGGAGGGAAAAAGACAGGAGGGGGTAATGATATTAGGATTAAAGAAAATCAGAATCCTTAAAGACTCTTAAGGAGAATAATCCAATAATTGTTGATTTCAAGGCCATTTTTTCTGTTTAAATTGTTAGAGTTTTTGATGATCTCCAAAGCCTCTCTAAAGTGTATTTTTAAGTAGTGGATTTCCGTGGCAATAATTTTAGTGTTCTCAAGGTTTATGTGGTGCTTTCTCTTGTGGGAGTTCTTGGCGAGGGCAGAAGAGCAAATACACTCATGTCTAATATCAACAACATGTTCTTTCATTCTAATTCTAAATTATCTTCTAGTCTCCCCAATGTAGCATTTACCACATGAACATGTTATTCTATAGATCCCTTGGTGTTGATGTGGGTCAATATGATCCTTGATGAACCTCATTTCCTAATGGATAGTTTTCATTGGTTTGAAGGAAATGGAGAAGTCTTTCTTTCTTATAATTTTAGTGATTCTATCAGTCACACCTTTGATGTCTGGAAGATATTTTTTTTTTCATAAGGTTTGGGGTTCATGTGATTGGAGACTTCTTTTTTCCGCTCTTTTGAAATATTTTCTGATGTATTTTTCTCTATAGCCAATATTCTTGAAGCTTTTGATCATATGGTTCTTTTATTTTTCAATGTGTTCAATGCCACCAAGAAAGTTGATAGAACCTTAGGACATCGGGTCTACAGAAAGACAACACACGCTGATAGTTACCTCCATGCAAATTCCCATCATCACCCCTCATAACTTACTGATCTTCTTAACACTCTAGTCATATGAGCCCTTAAAATTTTTTACATTGAACACATTGACCAAGAAAAGAAACATTTGATCAAAACCTTCCAGAATATTGGCTATAGAGAAAAATAAATTAGAAAATATTTCAAAAGAGTTCAAAAAAAATAAGGCTCCAACCACGTGAACCCCAACCCTTATGCAAAAGAATTTATCTTCCATACATCAAAGGTGTGATTGATAGAATTTCCAAAATTATAAGAAATAAAGACTTCTCCATTTCCTTCAAACCAATGAAAACTATCCATCAGGAAATGAGATCCATCAAGGATGATATTGACCCACATTAACACCAAGGGATCTTTATAATAACGTGTTTATGTGGTAAATGCTACAGTGGGGAGACTGGAAGATCCTTTAGAATTAGAACGAAAGAACATGTTGATAATATTAGACATGAATGTATTTTCTCTTCCGCCCTCGCCGAGCACTCCTGCAAGACCAAGCACCACATAAACTTTGAGAATGCTGAAATTATTTCTAAGGAAAACCGCTACTTAAAAAGATGCTTTAGAGAGGCTTTGGAGATCATAAAAAATCCTAACAGTTCAAACAAATACAATAGCCTTGAAATATACAACTGTTGGATTCCTCTCCTTAAGAGTCCTTAAGGATTCTAATTTTCTTTAATCCTAATATCCTTACCCCCTACTCTCTTTTTTCCTCTCTCCCTTATAAACCTCTCCTCTTGTTTCCCTTCCTCTCCTGAATAATCTTGAATTAACACTTCAATTATAACCATTAATAATATTATTAATAAAATTATAATTAATATGGTTAATTAATTGAAAAAAATTATTAATATAACTAGAATATTAGGGTTAATTAAATATAATATATTAAGTAATATTTATTTTAATTAAAATACATTATTATTACATTGGAAAAAATAACTTCATTATATATTCATATACCTTTTATATTAATAATAGTTTAATTAATTAATATTATTCATATTAAATAAGATTTTAGTAAATCATTATATAATTACTAATAGTAATATATTACACTATTTATAATTATTTACTATATAATTTATTAACTAATCCCTTTTCATATTATCAGGAAAAATTATTAGGTTATTACTTTATAGTTAGGTTTTTATTATTAATTAGGTTTTATTTTTAATTGATCCAACATTTCTTCACTTCTCTTTTTGCTTCACGTTTCTTATATAAATATTTTTTTCTCTCAAAACTATTTCCTTAGGGATTTTTGTCCTGATGATGGATCCACTTATGGACCCGAAACGTAGACATTTCTAAAAAATGATTGTGGTAAATCTGAGCCTCCACACTAAGAACATTCAAATGATATATTTTTATAGGTTGATGAAGAAATGAGATTGTTGAAGGAGAAGTTTGAAATTGAGAAAATTTTTTCTCAAGTATGAGTTTGCAAATGTAAGAAATGGATAATTAATGGAAGATGCCATGGGTAATGATGATGGTACAGAATGTACAAAATCTCTTTAAGAAGATAAATCTATGGGAGATGGAGTAAGGAAGAATAGCCTTGTGATAAAGAGGGGAGAATTGGAAACCATCATGGAAAATGTTGGTGATTTTGTAGCAGAACTCATATTTCTAGAAGATTGGTTGGACAATCCCAAGCCTTATTGATGAAGAAATTGCAAACATGACAAGTTATGACAATTTGAAGGAAGATGAAATGAAGGTGCAACACTGAGTTGACGAGGAATATCAACAACAATGTTCAAGAAGAGAGAATCAAATATTTTTTGAATATGTACCATATAGAGGATCATCTAGACATTGAGATTAAGGAAATGAGGAAGTTGATGATGGAAATGTCTCAAAAGAGACATATTACAGAAAGAAGGGAGGTAGATAACAAATTGCATCTAACAGAATAGGTCTACATCAACAAAGAAGGAGGAATACTCCAACACACAGTATGGAAGCCTCGAAGGATGAAGAATACAATAACATAAAAGGAACATAATAAAGAGAAGGGACAACTACACAACAAATTTTGGGATCCAGGAAATATGTACTTCACGAGCACATGTTAATGAGACCATTAATATTTTTCACCTTGGGAGTCTGATGCAGGAGCATTCCACTTCCAAGTCAAAATGTATTTTAACTAGAGTAGGGGTCTTTTCATTTTCCAAGGGAGTTGGTTCCCTATATTTATGAAGGTTTCTAATTTAATGTGTTTTCTTAAGTTTCTAGAATAATTGTACATAAATTATTTATGTGAGGATTGATGTAATAAGATATTCTCTAAACGAGATATCTCGAGAGTATTTTGGAAATTTAGAGAGATTCGATTGTTATTTATGTATTTTGAGAATTTAGTGGATCTAGGAAAGCTAGAGATAGGATTTTGTTGAGGAGATTGTCGATCTGAACTTAAATCAATTCATAATTCTATTAATAAATGTTATCAAATTTATAATATCCAAGAGGTAGAGAAAGAGTGGGATGGAGAGGCTCAAGAGGAATTGAAGGCCAGTTAGGGCCATAAGGCCAAGGAGGGGCTTCATTGTAATAATCAGATTGAGAGGGCCTTGTGTAATTATTTTATATGTATATATATGAATGGAAGGATCGCTTTGTTCAAGCACATGATTTGGATGTGCATTTATACTAATTGTTATAATTTTTATTATTTCAAGTAATGAGATTCTATGTATTGTGTTAAGGTTAGTTTAATATAGGTGTTGTAGGTTTTATTTGATCAAGTTCATGGGGGAAAGCATTGAGAGTGTGCATTAAAATAAACACAAAGGAGTCAGAACCCTGTTGGAATGGGGATGAATAATTCCTCTTATAGTCAAAACAAGTATAGTTGTTAATCATTGATCAATGGAGTGATCAATGATCCAAAGGCAAACAAAGATACTATAGGAGCACATGTCTATTGTAGATTTGACAACATGTGATAGAGCCAGTTGCACAAAAGATTAGAGTGGTGCAATGGAAGTCATGGAATCCAAAATCTTGAAGGAAGAGAGACAAGGAGTGTTATCCAACAGAGGGATAATTGAGATCGAAGCATGAAGGAATGAGTGCGTAGTAAAATATTTAACATGATTCGAGTCAAAATATAGCAAAGAAGGATAGTAATTTAGTTTATCAAGCCTTCATCTAGAGATCATTAATTAATAGCGCCAAAGTAACATGACTTGAGTTATGTTAGGAATATTTCTCATTTGACTAGAGGCGGGATGAACACCAAAGAGAGATTCATGAGGAGCAGTCAGGCTAAGTAGATACGATATTATGTGGAAATCCAGAGACGAGTGACCAATCAAAACCCAGAGAGTGGAGCATGGCGGGTGTCTTGAAAATACTGATGTGTCCCAGAAAAGCTTAATCCCGACGGAGTAAGGAAGTGTGCACAATAAGAAAGTCTAGCATAAAGGATCGAGCTTACGTGGAGTAGTGGGTCCCGCTTAGAAGTTTTCTACCCCAATGACCTTTTATAATATTTCATCCTAACGAGTGAGATTTAAAGAATGGGATGGAGAATTTTAAATATGGGTTTTGGCAAAGTTTTTATATCAACGAGGTTGTTGTGAGTGCCTTTCCATTACATCGACATTAAAAAGGTGAGCTCATGTGGAAGAAGTTATTTGGAGTCAATGGAAGAAGTGATAATAATTGGGCCTTAATACACCTGGTTACACTGTTGGTCATAAGTTGAGGTTATAGTAAGTGGGCTTTAATACACATGGTTACATGGACGGTCATAAGGCGAGGTTCTACAACAACTAAACAACACAAGTGGAAGGGAAAGAGTGTGAGTGTTGAATAATTATGAAATGGTTGTGCTTAGGTAAAATCCCTTGTTGTGAAGTTTTAATAAAAGTTTCAAATTAATATTAGGGAATATTTATTAATTGGGCGCCCCTGTATTCGGTTTTCATAAGGGTAGAGACAATATAGAGGGCCAACGTTGATTATAGAGGAAAGGGGTTGTATGTGTAACCCTTTCGTCTCCTTCCACTTATATTTAAATCTACCACTTTAATTTATATAAAGGGATTTATTATCCCAGGAAGCGAAGACAAGACAGGGATGAAGGAAGTGCCTTTTTGGAAATAGAAGAGAACTGGGCACTATGGGTTGGTAGGTCTAATTTGGCCATGCATCATATATTGGAATCATTATTGTTGGCATGTATTATTCTAGTTTTTTAAATATTAAAAGGTTCATTTGTCTTGAATTTATCTTCAAATTTGGAAATGAAGAGGTAGACCACAAAGAGCCTTGGAATACAAAGAGGAAAAATTCCGCTTTAGATTCCTGCATTGGAATACAAAGAGTCAGCAAACTATGCATATAAAAAGATATGTTTTGAATGATAGTGTTGCTAATGAAATTTAATTTATGTGATAACTACTTTATGAACTTCATGGCAAAGGGAGAAAGAGAAAGCGGAGAATATGTGAAGAAAAATTGAGGAGGAAGAGAAGGAGATAAACAAACGTAAAGAGAGCAGAGACAGAGTACATAACAAAGCCATAGAAAATAATAATTAAGCACTAAATACTGGGTAACCCAACATATTAAAACTTTTATGTATCATGGGATTTTTGTCTCCTTTCAGGTAGTAAACTGAAAAATATCTGGTTGGATTTTCTAGAAGAGGGATTAAGAGCTTCCCAACAAGTTGTAGCTTGCAGAATAAAATCAAGGTAGAAACTTCCTATAGGTAGAAACCTGCATAAAATTGATGTAAAAGATGGGGTGGGTGCTTGCCTTTACATCAAAACAACCAAAATTTGTGGTTTTTCCTTTTATGGGTTTTTGTTTATATCTGGTGTCTCAATGTGTTGCATGAGATGCTTGTTTGTTTTCCTCTAAATTCATGGTTAATTGTTGGAAACATATAATAAATATGCTAATACATTAAAGAAAGAGTTAAAAGGATGAACACATATATAAATATGTTAATTCATTAAAGAAAAAATTAAAAGGCTATCAAAATAATTTAAAATTGGTCTTTTAAAAGACATAATTACTAATTCATCCCCCCCCTCATTAATTTCCTTGTTTTCAACAATTCCCACATCCCAGTGAGCATGGGCATATTTCTTCTCCCACTAGTAACTTGCCTATCCAGGCCCAGGAAATCCCCATTTCGGACATTCTACCTATCCCAAGGTTTTCCTGCATGGGCCCCATCAACTACTCACCTATCTAGGCCTAGGTAACCCCCGTTTTAGGAAATCTACCTATCCCAATGATTCCCTGCATGGGGTATCCATTAGATTCTTATAGTCAAGCACCCTTCTGGCATATGCTAATTACATGTGAATGGAGACTTATGACCAAGTACCCATCTGGTGTGCTCCACTACACCACTCATGGATTCTTATAATAAAGGTATTAGTTATGACTTTCTCCCATGAGATACACAAAGTTCCAAAAGCCACAATACCATTAGGTAGTATTCTTTCTGAGATCCTAGCTACATAATTTCACTTGTGTCACAACATTTAGTTTCCCATGAGGTATACTAAAAATTTAAAACCAAAAATTTCAATTGCCCATCTTTTCTTCACCGAGAAGCCTGATCTCATAAACATGAGATATGTAGTCATGTCATTGGGCTCCCTTGCAGGTATTTTTCATATGTCATGGTGGCTTGGTCTCACATACCATTCCAACATTTTTCTTGAAATCTGACCTTTCAATCAACCAACACTTTTCCATGTTTATGTGTTTATGTGTGTAAGCAATCTCCTGATTGCATAAATTCACAAAAACCTAAAGTGACTTCAGAATTATTAGACCCATAAAAAATATATTACTTCAACTAAATTTAAATGATACTATCATTTCGTTGTACATGTGCATCACATTTATTCCAATCAGTTCATAATGCAATTAAACATTTATTTCAACAGACTAATGAGTGAGAAATTAAAAGAGCATATCTCTAAATTCATTAGCATTTTAGTTCTTTATTTCACTCAACATGAATTACAGCATTTATTGCAAGGATTCATACCAAAGTTCCCCTACGTTTACCATACTAATTCCTGGTATCCATGCAAAGCATGCATAAATTTGAAACAATAGTATTCAAATTCAACTAAAAAAATTCCTACCCAATCCCTTCCTTTTATCTATTTTAACTTGGGTTGTTGCTTGCCTTATTTAATTGGATGTAATTACTATCACTTAAATCTAAATCATTTTGAAGGGGTCAAACTTCTTGGCAACATTCATATAGTTGAAAATATTCAGTAGCTCATGTGCATTTTAATTTTGACAAGCATGTGTCACACATGCACACAACATGCTCACAACAAATACCAAGATCATAAGCATAAAATATTAATAATTATAATGATCAACAATAGGGCATTCCTACCCACTTGTTCAATGGTGTTTCATGCAACATGGAATCCATTATGTAACCTCACTGTTAGGTTAGGGTCCCCTAGGGTCAATTTTGGGGTACAATTTTGGCTATTTTTTGTTAAAACGCGTTGCACACAGAAAAGTCAAGGAATTTTGGGGCATTTCAATGTTCCTTTATCATTGTAGTGGGTTAAAGGGAAAACATGGGGCTCAAACCAAGATTTGGGACCATGGTATTTGTGTGTATTAGCCTTATAAATATGTATGAGTCTAGTCGAGTAAAAGGCATCGAAGGATCGAATCATCTTAGATCGTATCTTGTAATGAACCATATTATGTGATTTGATTTAGGGACAGTTGTGTTAGTCTAGGTTGGATAGCCTCCTGCTAGATGTGTGCATAGAGACCTAGTCCTGAGATGTGTGCAAGGACCCTGCTACAATGTGTACAGGAAAAGACTTTTGTACTGATTAAAAATATATCAATAAAGAGAAGAGTTTTTATGAATTGAGATCTACCTGTATGATTTTTATGCTTATGTTTTAATGCATCGATTTACTTATCGATCTATTGTTATTAGTGAATGTGAATTTATCTGAAGTTACACATATGATGGTATATTATTGTATTCACGCAAGTATTGTATGATTGATTATGATCTCTGTTAAAGAATAGACCTCTATAGTTGTGAAAGAGTTGTTCATGTTCTGTTGAGTATATCTAAATAGGATAATTGTCTACTTCATGCACAATTGTATTATAGTTAAGGGTTTTTCTATGTTAGATCTAAATTGGGTTAAGAAAGTCATTGTGAAAAGCAGTAGCAATTAGATTTGTTAATAAGGGATAATATCCACATCACTCGCTCCCTCAGAGTGCAGAAACCTGGTTCCAACACTCCCCCATACTGCTCCAGGTGAGACTTTGGTTTGCGCAAGTAGATCACTGCTGAAAGGGCCAATAGTTGGAGGGTTTTGTTGGTTGTGCAGAAAAATCTAAACCTGGGTTAGGATCCCTCAAGCCAAAAAAGGGTTCTGTTGCCGGGACCGGGATCTATTTGAGGGAAGTTTTATGTGGCATCTGACAAAGAAAAAATTTCAAGAGTGGCTTGATACAAGGGTGCGTGAGTTCGCGATCCAAGAAAATCTAAATTTGAAGTTATCTGCTAAAGACTGGGAGAAAAGGTATATATATACAGAATTCCATGATATTTTCTTTGCTTCATTCACTACAAATTTACAAGGGTGGTTATCTCAGCTTATTGAGTTTTGAACCTGTTGGAAGGAAAACACGATTACCAATTGTATGCCTTAATTGATCCAATAATTGGAGAAATATAGCAATAAGATTACCCGCACAATAGATTATTGGATTGATACCATTTTGGGTAGGTTTTCTAATGAATTTTTTTTTTACGTGTTTGTGTCATATTCTGAAGCTAAAAGGATATTTTTCAAAGGCCTTAGTGGTAATTTCATGCACTCTTTAAAGTTGTGGATTAATATTCTATTGTGTGAAAAGGGTACTATGTGCACCCACAGTGAGTGAATGTTCAGAAGGGGTCCACTAGCTCTACACACAGTGAAAAAATTTACAGATAAAACCTAGAGGAAGATTTTGTTTATATCCCCCTTGAAGTACATCTGACAGCGAGGATGAGTCTAAAACAAGTAGTTCTAGTGAATCATCGCATTCAAAAGAAAAGATCCATAGTGTAATTCAAATCTCATGCACTCCACTTCCATATTCATCTCACACTATCAACTCATCCACCCCACCTCCACCTCCACCTCCACCACTAGTGTCTGATATGGCTAACTCTATGAAACTGCATAACTTTAGGGGCATGGGAAATGAAGACACTTAACAATTATGGTTTGTTGCAGAGGCTCTGTGGACGACACGGTAGGTCAATGATAATAATGTTAAGAGATCAAAACTCTCTACCGCATTTCATGAATGCGCACTGGACTGGTATATGAGGTAAGCAACAGCAAACCCTAATGTGACAATTGATGTGCTGAAAGACACATTGAAGGAATAGTTTAGAAAGCCGAAATCATATGCGCAGTGTGTTACTGAATTAAAGGACATCCATCAAGAAGTAAATGAGATTGTATGGGAGGCAGATCAATGGTTGAAACGTAATATTATAGAAGTGGGTTTTGCTATTGATGATCAACAGCAAAAAGAATGGTTCATTGCTATGCTTCTGCCACATCTACACATGCCTCTGTCCCAATAGAAGATCATGACATAGGCCAAAGAAATAGAAATCACAATGAATTTATAAGCCTCGCCAGTACAAAATACATGGATCGGGGTCCATAAAATCCAGAGCTAGTTGGCTACCTTGCATTTAGAACTACAAATTTTACGAAAGGAAAAATAAAAGGACATGCGCAGAGAATTATGGTGCGTAAGCTGCAAGACTAAAGGACACTACAAGGAGAAATGCCTTCTTTTTGGTGAGTATATGGTAGTTGGAGAACCAATTCCACTTAATACTGTGTCAGGGACAAGTGAGAACCCCGAACCATAATGCGCGATATGTCAAGTAACTGGACAACACACAACTAATTTTTTTCCCACAATTGGTAAATATATTCCGGGTCTCCAAAAATTGTATTGAAAATTTTTTCGATCTGTGGGGCATGATGAAAATAACTATTGCAGCTTCAATCTCATGGTTGAACAAGCTGCTTCATATATATTGTAGGTCGAAGGTAGAGGGTCGTATTCACCTGCATCGCCATCTAGGTGAGGTGGATTTCAAGGCAGGGGCGAAGAAGAGGAGGAGGAGTTGGTTGTGGAAGGGGACAACTCATTTGTTATAATTGTGAAGAGGTTTCCATTATGCACACGGCAGTCCAAACCCGACACAAAAATCATGAAGACATTTTTAACAATTTGATCATGCTATTGAATATTGTCCTATATTGTTTTCAAAAATGTAGGAAAAGAAAACACAGACACCCACACAGAACGTTCAGATGATTAGGGTAGAACCACACGATGAAGAACCTAACATGAATATCATAACCAGGACTGGCGCAGAAACTGGTGAAGACAAAGTAGAAGGTAAGAAACCTACTACCGATGTTTGGATCCAGAAGGCTCCTAAGAAAAAGGAGGGGTTTATCTTACAAAGGGAGAAGGAGACCTTCATTGAAGCAAAGAAGGATTTCATGGATCCTGGCACATCGATGTCTAAGGTACCAAGAAAGCCTGCCATAAATACCTTCAAAGGGGTCGATGCCAAGTTAAAACCATTTCTACATGCCTATATTAATATTTTGCACAATAAAAAGGCAGTCAAGACCCTCCAAGCTTTGATTCATGGTTGCACTGAGAAAGAGAAACCTCAAATGGAGCAAAAGGTTGTCAATAATATTTACAAGAACAAGAGAAGGACTGGCCGAGAGATGCACTTGGCTACTCAGATAGGTGAGTTTGAAATGAACTAGGTCATTTTGGATCTGGGCTCTGATGCAAAGGTACTACCAAAGAAGACATGGCATAAAATGGGAGATCCTATGTTGGAAGGGTCCTCAATTAAGTTGCACATGGAAAATAAGCAGAAGATTATCCCAATGGGTAGAATTTCTGGGGTAGTAGTTGATATTGAAGGAGTTAAGGCACTTGCTGATTTTGAAGTTATTCAAATTTTTGATGATACAGACCCACACCCTACGCTGTTGGGTTTGGATTGGGATATTGATATGGATGTTATTATGAACCTCAAGCACAGAAGTATGGTAGTTGAAAATAATGGGACATGGGTTGTGGTCCCTTTGGACCCTGTAGAAGGAATAAGATACATAGAGCTAGTGCAAGAAGGATATGTAGATGAAGATGCTAATAATATATATAAGCTAACTACGTGGGATGATGATTGGATCAACCCTACAATAGATGGTATACTTAGATGGGAGAAGGATAGTTCATGTTTATCTGATTCAGATGAAGAAATGGAGAATTGGCAGAAATGGTTGCATGAAGTCTCTACATTGTGTTGTAATCGAGTAACTAGATCTCTGCGTTGTATATCCTCTGAGGCACTTGAATTACCCTACTATGATGGAATAGGCAGTGTCAATTATTTTTTAGAAGAAATTGAAAAGGTTGTTCCAGAGGAACAACGGTTCCATATGCTTGATCTAGTTTTGTGCTCAACCCCAGCACGCTAGTGGGGGATACACAAGGATAATTTGGCTAACTACGAAGAATGTAACTATATGATGTGACTGAATTCGGAAACCCTAATACTTTGATGGAAGGAACCTATACAGACAAGGAGGATATTCACATTCATTTAGCCAAGTGGACTACAGCTTGGGGAGAAGAGCCGAAGCCAGAATGGGTGCATATATTCATTCATATGTAAAGCAAGATACCCATGAATTGGTACCTGGAGGCTAAGTTGCGACGAGGCACTATTAAATGGGCTGCACTGAAAGAAAGCTTTATCTTAACCTTCAACTTTGAAAGTGGATTCCAAGGCCTTGATGAGGCTTTGCTAGAAATTCAAGATTTTATCTTTGATATGACAAAAGCACCAGAAGAACGAGTCAAACCAACATGGGATGCATAGATGAAGGATGTAGTCAAGTATCGGAATGTGACAATGGAAGATGTTGAGGAAGACCTGAGAAACATCAATATTCCTGAGTCTGAAAGACAGTGCACAGTCGCTAGACCTAAGATCAAATTACCATATGCGACTAAACCTGTGAAGACTAGGAAAGTCAATTTTGGAACAAAGGAACAACCTAAGTTTTCCAAAATAGGAGATTATTGGGATGAAGATACAGTGTGTCAGGTTGCATAGCTACTCACTAAATATCAGGAACTGTTTCGTACAAATTAATTGGAGTTGAATGGGATTATTATAGATCTTGGTGTGATGAGGATCACTTTGAAGCTAGATGCGCAAGCAGTGAAACAACACCCTTATCGATTAAATCCAAGATATAAGGATAAGGTCAAAGAGGGCTAGAAAAGATGGTTTCTGCAGGGATTATTGAACCAATGGAAGAATCTGATTGGGTAAGCCCTATGGTGGTCCAGGAAAATAAGACTAAAGGTGAAATCAGGGTATGTGTTGATATGCGCAAATTAAATGATGCATGTGTACATGATCCTTTTCCAAATCCATTCTCAAATGAGGTCTTGGAAAATGTTAGAGGGCAGGAGGCCTACTCATTCACTGATGGATTCTCAGGGTATCATCAGATAAGGATTGTGCCATAAGACTGAAGTAAAACAACCTTTGCGACAAAGTGGGGATCATTTCAATACATGGTGATGCCATTCGGGTTGAAGAATGTGCCATCTATATTTTCGCACGTAGTTGTTTATTTTAAAGACTATATCCATAAGTTCTTATAAGTTTATTTTGATGATTGGAATATATTTTGGCTAGTGAAGAAACATGTTTCTAGTCTACGCTTAATGCTGGTTATTTGTTGCAAGTATCAAATCCCGCTAAATTTGAAGAAATGTGTGTTCTGTGTTCCTTTTGGTAATTTTTTGGGCCATATTATCTGTCAGCAAGGATTGATGGTTGATCCTGTCAAGATCATTGTTATATTTAAATTAGGAGCTCCAATGAATGTGAAGTAGTTGTGCTCAATATTGGGACATAAAGGTTATTATCGAAAGTTTATTAGAGTGTATGCACTGATTATCCGCTGATGGAGAAATTATCGAAAAAATATGCCACCTATTTTTGGTATGAGGACTGCCAGAATATTTTGAAGATGTTTAAGGAGAAAATGGTAACTGAACCTATCTTGGTATTCCCAAATTGGTCAAAATAATTCCACGTACACATAGATGTGTCCTGTACCGAACTAGGAGTTGTATTAGTGAAGCTAGGGGATGGATATATTGATCATCCAATTTCATTTGCAAGTCGTAAGTTGTCAAGTGCAGAACGTAATTATTCCAAAATAGAGCAAGAAGAGTTAGCTATGGTATATGAGCTGCAGAAATTTTGCCACTATTTTCTTGGAGGTCACTTTAAGATGTTCACTGATCATTCTGCGTTGAAGTACTTAGTGAAAAATCCTGTGTTGGGGAGGAAGATCTCTAGATGGATCCTATTATTACAGGAATATGATTCTGAAGTTATTGTGAAACTAGGAAGACTGAATGTCATACTAGATCATTTATCGTGCATTGAAAATGGGGAGGAACCAACTAATTTGGAGGAAGGATTACCAGATGTGCAATTTTTTTCTATAAATATAGCTGATGAAAATTTTACAGATATTATTCACTTTCTAACCACTGGATGTACACCCACGAAACATAAAATTAAGCAAAAGAAAGTGTTGGTTTCACGCACATCAACTTTCACCCTGATTGCAGGTCAACTGTACAAGCTAGGAGTTGATGATGTTATAAGGAGGTATGTTACCAAATTTGAAAGGTGAAGTATACTAGGAGAAGCACACAGAGGTGTTGTAGGAGGTAATTACTCTGGAAAACCTATTGCGCATAAGATCTTGAGAGTTGGGTTGTGGTGGCCCACTGTGCACATTGATTCTAAGGAGTATTGTTGTGCTTGTGATGTATGTCAAAGGACTTGGGGGTAGTCACGTAGAGATGAAATGGCATTACATCCCCAAGTAACTCTGTAGGCCTTTGAAAAGTGGGACATCGATTTTGTAGGTCAGATTAACCCTCCATGGAAGAAGACCGGAGTGCGCTATATCATCACTGCTACAGACTATTTGACTAGATGGGAAGAATCTCAACCAGTGAAGGATTGCAGCGTAGAGACAGAAGCACACTTCATATTTGAAAACATCTTAACAAGGTTTGGATGCCCTAAAATTATGATGAGCAACCAAGGCACACATTTTCTGAATGATACTATTCAAGCATTGACTGTCGAATTCAAGATACATCATCAGAAGAGCACTCCTTATCATCCACAAGCGAATGGGATGGTAGAATCCTTCAACAAAATCTTGGAGAATGCGCTGACGAGAATATGAAATGATAGCTGTAATGATCGGGATGTGTGCATACCTGTTGTTCTATGGGCATAGAGGACCACATGCAAGAAGCTAACATGACAAACTCCTTTCAGGTTGGTCTATGGAGATGAGGGTGTCATGCCGATGGAATACATTATTCCTAGTCTGTGTATCACTGCAATAACCAATATGGTTGATCAATAAAGTATGGAATAAATTTTGTTGTAGCTAATCACGCTGGAAGAAGATAGATTTATTTTTGGGTTTCATCAACAGGTACAGAAAGCACGCAAAAAGGTTTGGCATGACCGACATATTAGACAAAATATTTTTAAGGAGGAGGAATTATTTTTGTTGTATGATAGTAAGTTTGTGCAATTTCTAGGAAAATTCAAAATGCACTGGCTTGAGCCTTATATTATCAAGGAAATAAATGAAGGAGTTTTGGTTTTTCTGGCTACATTAACTGGTGAATTACTTCCTGGATATGTGAATGGAAGTAGGTTAAAACCTTACAGGGACGACCCTGTCCCTACGCACGATCAATGGCTATATGGTCAGAGGAATGCGTTAGCACCCCAAAGAGTTGAAAGAGGGTGCGGGACTCTAAATAATTCTGTCAATATTTGTAAAATCTCTTTAGTGCAACAAATATTGAAGAAGCGTAAGTATCTGTGAAGCCAGCGCAAAGACTGCGCTAGGAGGATGTTGTCGTCGCATATTACCCAGAAACTAGAAGTTGGAACAATAAATCTGGACAAGACAACTTGGTTATTATTTGGAGGAGCAGTTAACCTACATTTATGGAGGAGATTATGCCAAATTTGGAGCCGTTTTAGCATTTATGAAGTTTCATAAAAAACATAAGTCCGTTTGGGCTGCGCCATCGCTATAAATATGGCATGCAGGGCTGCATTTGATCCTCTTTCTTCCTGAGCGTCCTGAGAATATTGAAGTTGTTTCTCTTAATCCCTCTACTATTTTTTATGTCTGAGCCATTTGAAACATTTGAAGAAACACTGAGATAGCAAGGGTTGGGTCATTTAGTTCCCGAATCTATGACTCTAACAAAATCTACTCCATCTGTGCCACCAGCTGATGAAACTCCACAACAACCAAAGAAAAAAAAGGGACCATCTTTAGGGACTAGAAAATCCCCTCGAAAACCAAATCCAAAGCCAAAGCCCTCCCGTGCAAAGCGTCAGAAGTGTCTGATGGTTGAAGAGCCCGAAATAGTGGACGGAGATATTGTTGAATAAATTGACTCGAACTCACGGTTTCCCAAGTACATGGCACTACGCAAGCCCAAATTTGAGGTGACCAAGGATCTGGATAAGTTCAAGCTACACATCAACATGCCCTTGCTCCTAGAGAATGTGCCATTTGAGGGTGATATGTTGGAAAAGATCCCCGTGCTGAATATGGAAGATTTGGACTTGGTGGACCGTGAAAAGTTTCCAGAACTTGCAACATAAAAATACTTGGAACAAGTACCCTATGAGGGAGGAGTTGTTAAGGTAGAGCCAACGAAATGGGACCTCGGATATCAGCAATCGGGGTTGTTGAACCTTTTGACGATTACACACTTTGGGCACAACCCTATTAATGATATTTGTGTGTGGCAGCTGCTAGCCTTGGTGCACGACGATTAGCTCTGGTTGGGGACTCCCATTCCCATCGATGAAACCCTCATTCGCCAAATTAACAATTTTCCCTATCAAGGAGAAGACCCTACAACGGACTTTGGAGGAAAGGGTCAAGAGAAAAAGGTCATAAACGATGTGAAGAAGAAATATGGGGTAAACAGAAACACCTGGGGGTTCGTCGTCGGTGAAATAAATGACCCGGTGGTCAAGTTTGACACCTGGATCCTAGCTTGAAAAATGATGAGGAAGTGTTGAGCCAAGGAAGTACCAACATCAGCTATTGTGCTAGCTACACAATGCGTAAAGAGAATTCAATATTACTAGGCTAGATACCATTGCCAATAGTTTTTAGCAAATGTTAGAGAAGCGCAAGAATATGGAAAAAATTTTATTATGCCTGCCTATTGTTGTTGGTCGCATTGATCGGATGGAGGAATTCAGCACAGTCTCAGCTGCAAGATATTGAGCCCGAATTGTGTGAGGCTGCGCGCTACGCGTCGTTATGGGAAACCAAGATACCAACAAGAGTTATAGAGAACAATATTTTTTGGGTTCTTTTTTAATCAAAGTTGTATAAGGAAGTTCAATCCAAACCACGCTTGTTGCAAACATTTTATGATCAATACAATCATATCACAGATTTCAAGGTGACGTTCCATAACATCCACATTCGCACAAAGGCGAACATGTCCAGAGTCTGGTATGATCTGCCATACCTAGTTACAGAAGACGATCTTGCACAGATAATGACAAGATAGACCCCTATTTGGATGATCACAGTGACAGATGTAGGTGAAACCTCGTCTGCCCCACCGCAACCATCTACATCTAAGCCACATACAAAGAAATACCAGTAGAAGGACACGCGAGAATCAACTACTACAACAGAGAAATATAACCCACCCACAGATACAATGGATGTGCCAAGTGATGCGGAGATGGAGGACCATGAAGGAAACATTGCAGATGCGCCCTCAATAGACACATGTCGAGGCACAAAGATAGGACCTCAATCCCTATCAAGTCCGCGCCCAAAAAGGAAAGCATCGAAGAATACCGGGGTTGAGCCATTGACCCTCACAGATGGAGATTTGGAGGAAATAGGAAACATAGTGAAGACAATAACAGAAGATGTATGGATACAAATCAGTCCTTGAAGATGTGTAGCAAGGACTCAATAATGGATTTCAAGCTTCTGTGGTTATCATTTATTGAATAAAATTCCGGATTATCCACAGTTTAAAAATAATAATAATTATTATTATTATTATTATCATAATTTTATTTATAAAATTTATTAAAATAAATTAATAAATTTAAATAAATTATAGATTAGTAATTAATTTGTTCTTATAGCCTTTTTTCTCATTATCACTATATAAACCCTGACCTTCTATCCTTCTTTTCTTCTTCATTAAAAAATCTTGTCCTGAAGATGGATCCCCGTTGGGATTCGAAACGTTGACCAATGTTTTTTAAAACTGTGAATAATCCAGAAGTTTCTTCAATAAAGGACTCAATCAACTAAGAGTGCAAGCGAGCGTATTTCAAGTGAGTGCAGGACAAGAGAGTGATTTGGTCGTTCGACATCCATCGACTTCAGAAAGCCGATTGTTTCTGATTCTCGACGTAACACTTTACATTGATAATCCTGAGTTGTGCACATCCATTCATGCAGGGCCCGATGTCGGAATTGACTTGGCCATCTTTCCCATTGGAAAAATCCATGCCATGCATACCATGATTATAGACGAGCTACAGTATAGAGCGTACAAGGTGTTGCAAGACACCTCTGAGGCCCAGAAGAAAGCAGATACATTGCATACGGGGCAGTAGTTTTCCGAAGTAGCTATGAGCAATGCGGAGAGTCTGCGCGCGCAATTAGAGTCACTCATCAGTTGGTTGTGCTCCCAGATCCCATATTTGACAATACCCACTATTGTTGTGGCCACTACAAAGTTGGAGAGTTTGGTAGTTGCGCTAAAAGCATCAAGGTCAAAAATAACCACTGTGCACGTGAAGTTAGAGAAAAATATTATAGATTTATAGGAAAAATTGCAGCTAGAGACGCCCCAAGAGGTCAGAGCACAACACGCAGAAATTTTCCAGGAAGCCACTGCAAGTATCACGACAGTTGTCGAAGCATGCAACACACTTTTTGAGGACACCATCCATTAGAGAAATTTTCAAGTTTAAAATGGGCCTCCTAAGAAAAATGTAGAACCAAAATAAAATTTATAATAACCAATATGATTCAAGTTAATGATGTCAACCATGGGGGATGATTCACCATTTTTGGATTAAAAAAGTAAAAATATTTAAAAATAATAAAATAATAAAACTACTTTTTCAACTTGTATTTTCAACTTATCTCCCTAATGTTTTACTCAAATTTCGAGTGGGAGTACTAGTTGGATGCATAATTTGATTCAAAATCCAAGGAGTACCCATGTTGCATACTTTCGATTGACCCTGCTGCACGAAAAAATGAGAATATGAAAAGCATGATTGCAATCATGTTTTTCATGTATTAATCATTTTTCGTGTAGCAGGTTCCATTGGTAGTATTCAAAATGGGTACTCCTTGGATGAGGAATTAAATTTTTCATCCAACGAGTGTTTTCACTCAAAATTTGAGTAAATCCATAGGGAGATAAGTTGAAAATACTAGTTGAGAAAAGAAAATTTTTTTCCCTCTAATATTTGATGATGTAATGTAATATTATTTTATTATTTCCACAATTATTTGATAATTTCCTTTAGAGGCCCATTTTAGACCTCAAAATTCCCCTAATGGGCATCTCGACCTCTAACCAAGATGACCCCGTGGTTAAGAATCTTAAGAAGGATTGAAACGTGAAGAAACAACAATTCAATGACATTAGAGTCGATGTGCCGACCATGGTACCATCTCATAGATTAGCTCGAATGCAGGAAGGTCATGCCATTCAGACTGAGATTGATACGCTGCGCTGATGGGAGCAGCTATTAGAATCTAGTATGCAGTCGTGGTCCGAGGAATCACTACAATTATCACAGACCATTGACAGTGTGTTGAAGGGGTTTAGCAGATACAATGAAGCATCAACCTCGCAGCAGAAGGGTTGACTACAGAGAAGCTTGTGGGGGAAGCTCAGAGTGCCACAGCACAAAGCACTAAGATCATTCAGCCATTCAAAGACTCCATTCAGGTGTTGTGGGCCAAGATGTAGGAAGCTGGACTAGAGTGACTCGAGGACGATTCAATAGATTGTGTTGTGGGCCTGTTTTCTTAGGGTCCCCTAGGATTAATTTTTGGGTAAAATTTTAGCGAAGTTTCATTAAAACGTGTTGCGCGCAGAAAATTCAAGGAAATTTGGGATAGATAAGAGTTCCTTTATCATTGTAGCGGGTTAAAGGGAAAATATGGGGCTCAAAACATGGTTTGAGACCATCGTATTTTCACGTCTTAGTCCTATAAATATGTATGAGTCTAGTCAAGTAAAAGGAATCGAAGGATCAAATCATCTTAGATATTATCTTGTAATAAACCATATTTTTTTATCTGATTTAGGGAAAGTTGTGTTAGTCTGGGTTGGATAGGATCATACTGCCTGTGTGCGCAAAGGGCTAGTCTTGAGCTGTGTGCAAGGACCCTGTTGTTGTGTGCATCAGAAAATACTTTTGTATTTATTAAAGATATGTAAATAAAGAGAATATTTTTGATGAATTATGATCTACCTTTATGATGTTTATGCTTATGTGTTAATGCATCGATTTACTTATAGGTATGTTGTTATTAGTGAATGCACATTTATCTGAAGTTACACATATGATGGTAGATTCTTGTTTTCACGCAAGTATTGTATGATTGATTGTGATCTCTATTAAAGAATATACCTCTATAGTTTTGAAAGAGTTGTTCTTGTTATGTTGAGTAGATATAAATAGGATAATTGTCTACTTCGCGCAAAATTGTATTACAGTTAAGGGTTTTTCTGTGTTAGATCTTAATTGGGTTAAGAAAGTCATTGTGCAGAGCAGTAACGATTAGATCTGTTAAGAAGGTATAAGATCCACATCACTCGCTCCCTGAGAGTGTGGAAACCTAGTTCCAGCACTGCCCCATACTCCTTCGGGCGAGACTTTGTTCTGTGAAAGAATATCACTACCAAAAGGGCCAGTAGTTGGAGGGTTTTGTTGGTTGCGCATAACACATTGAACCTGGATCAAGACCCCTCAAGCCAACAATCACTATGTTACCCAAAACATGGTAAGTACAAATTCTATCTTCATACCATTCACATAGTGATCATAATTTTAAAGATTAATCACTCATATTAATACTATGATGGTTCTCAATTGAATGACCTTTCAGAACGATTAGAATTCTCATACATTTCTTTCACTTTCTCATCTTCCTCATATTCATAGAAGACAAAATACACACACACATCAACCATACACAATTTTGTTAAGGAAACTTTCTTATTATTATGTTTTCATAGCTATCATGTCATTATGCATTTTTTCATGTGGACCTAGCCAATTCCACCTAGTTTTTTATTATATTATTTTACCTTCTATTGTGATCCATCTAATGTACAAGGTTTAATCAAGGTATTGCACTTCTGGTTTGGTTTTATTTATCTCTTCTCCAGAATCACTTTTTTTTCCTTTCTCACACCCAAAAAACTAACCCTGAACAAACCACAAGAGACAAGAAGAAATAATGAATCTGTGAAAATACCAAAACAAAATACAAGACAACAACACAAGGTAGCATGGCCATGCTCAAATTCAACAAAAAAAAACAAAAAGAAACTTGTAGCCACTAAGAACAAGGTAGACATGTAAAATATTCCCTCTACACCTCTTCTATTAGTTCGCGCCAACTTAATCCCTTGATTTTTGGTGTTCAGTGTATCCATCACCAATATATGCACAAAATTTTAGTCAAAGTCCATTATTAGGTTTATAGAGACCTTAAAATTCCAACATCCCTCTAAATATTTCAAGAATGAAATTTTTTGTATTTTATAGATATTAAGGGACATTCCCTTGTCTCTTTATTTATTATAAATTACTAATTCATGTGCCTAGGATTTACATGAACTATTCTTCCTCTATATTTTTCTATTAAGGAGGTATTTCTTCATATATGCATCTCTATAGTGCCAACATGAAACTGTCTTTATTTTCTCTCCAACCTTATAATGTTCCTTTCCAGCCTTGTCATCATGACACACTCTATATCTCTAGAGGTTGATGCTTGTTGAAACAACTCTTGCATGTATGATAGGTTTTTTAGTAGTAATGTGTTCATCCTTTATTTTTCTTTTTACTTTTGAATCAACCTTTTATTCTCTTCCTTGCAACTTTTAAACTCAAATTTCAAGATCCTAAAGGTATCTGCTCTATGAGGGAAACTTTCCCTAATTTATTACCCATGATGGACTTGGTCTATGCTATTCTGTACCATATTTCTACCCATCCTTTTATCTCTTGTTGCAATTGGGTCTTCTTATATGTTTTCACACACACCCAAATGTTAGTTATACGAGCATAAACAAATTTACTTGTTACCTTTCCATTCCAACACTATACATGTTGGCTTGATGTATGCTAATATGTTGTTGTTCACATATCTATTACTCATGTCATCCACATATTCTAGAAATAAAAATTGCATATCAATATGTCTATATTCATATCACCACTAAGTTTAAAATACAGCTTTTACCAATACTATCAGCCATGACATTTGCAAGTTGAAAAGTTAGTTACAAAACAATCTAACATATTAGACTATGAAATTCCCATAATTTCACAAATTTGAAATCAATACATCCATATGACACATGAACACTAGTCAAATTATACAATCAACACAAATTTTACTCAACAAAAATAATATTTTAAATGCCATATTATGTAACAGAGCTCCAAATTTTATCCCCAAAGGTCTAGTGTAGAAAATTTTCTTTTCATTTCATCTATTCTTGAGCCCATCCAGTCCAAGTGTTGTACCTACACTCTTTGATACCACTCTGTAATTCTCCCTCCCACCCCCTTGGACTTTTCTAGACTGATGAGAGGTGTTAATTTTAACTAACCCAACCTCCATGGTCTCATTATGGAAATAGGGCTACAAAATTTCTCATTTCCAAAATTTGGTAGGATTAAATTTGGATAAAACCATTGTGTCCAGTTCAACAAGATACTTTTAGCAATATAATTTGTATCTCAATCCAACCTCTAGATTGAGAGATATGTCCCTTCAAAGTTTAACCAATCAGGCAGTGCCATGTGGCACCTGCATGGAAAATTGTTAAACCCTTCATAACTTGAAACCCTCACATGACCGAAGTGAATATATCAATGTCATATATTAATTGCAAGCCCCCATGTCTCTCTGAAATTTAACGAAGGGGGGTTTCACAATTTTTCACTTCTGCGACTAAACCCATCGTAGTTTCACTCTACCCTATCTTCTCCACATTTCCACCTTGTTACATCAGTGACCTACATTAATAGTGGGGGGGGCTATGTTCCCAATAGATAAAGAGATTGGGGGTGGGGAGGATTCACAATTTATCGTTTATGTGACCATGGTCCCCACCAAACTCATGTACATGTCATATGTGGCTATGTCACATCACCCGTGGTCCAATGTGGAATCCATTATGTCATCGCATCATAGTGTCATCACGATATACCTCTAGTAATGTCTCAATCTAAAACATCTACAACATGGCATAGATATTTACATTAGTCACTGCATAAATTCTCCATCTAGCACCTTTTGTCTACTGCGACTTCTGTCAACACCAAAACCCACTATGAGAAGACACTACAAAAAATTGATTGGGAACCAAGATCAGTAGTGATGTGGCTTCTAGCCATGTCAATACCATGTGGCATCCTTACATCATGTGGAACCACAAAACCATTGTCATGTTTCAGGTGGATTCAACTGAATCAACATCCAAAATTTCCCATTCTAACAACCACGTGTCACTACCACCTAGGCACCATGTTAGCATAATCCTCCACGCCACCTACTTCCACTATGTCTTATTAATGTCATATTGACATTGGGTGACATCACCATACCACATGGAAATCCCTAGTGATGTCAAATGTCATCCAAAATCCAATCACTTGGCCCTCAAAAAATACCATTCCTGCATTGTCATGTGTCATGTTGATAGTGTTCCATGTCAAAAACTTTGCCACGTCACCTATATACATCCTTCAAGATCCCATGTGGCATCCATGTAGCCTAACTTGGCCTAAGTGGCATCTACCACCTCATCCTAATTTCTGGGTCCCATTGGGTCTCGGTACTTCATGCAAATCAACATTTTCACGTTATAAGTCCTTATGTTTCTATACATTTCCACTCCCTAGAACAAACATATCTTCGTCTCCATTCCATGGAACACACACACACATATATATATCCCCATCTCCATGGAACAGACAGAAATTTGTCTCTATGGAATAGACATATCTCAATCTTCATTCCCCACAACATATATATATTTTTCCCCATAGAAAAAACATATATTCATCTTTGTCCCCCAATACATATATATCTCTTTCCCTACCCTTTATAATTTTTTATTCTATTATACATTTAACAAGGCTTATTCAACCTGAATAAAAGCCTATTACTCTTTGATGGCCAAGATTACAAATCTTAAGTATTTCTATGGCTTTGCAAATCCTTTCTCAATATTGAGAAATGAGTAGAACCCTTATCAAGACAAGAATGAAACCTTCACTCTTGCATTATCATTATAGACATTAAACATAGAAATGATATGATATATGGATCCATCAACATGCATAGAAACAAGCCAAATCTATGGTTAGCATTGTTTTTTGAACTCAGATGCAACAACATCGTATTAAACCACATCATGGATCCCATTGAATACTATAATATACATTTATGAATCATACATTGAAACATAAATACAATAAAAAGTGTTAATTAGTCAAATATCCATGACCATGCTAAACAATGGAAATGACACACAGTAATAGTTCAACTGAGCACATCAAGCATTCATTCAAGACCATGTAACTAGTTGTATAAATCAAGAAAAAATAGCAACCTAGGGATCTGAAAGTCCCTCAAAACCACGAGAACATCCACATAACCATATCATTTGATACAACTATGATTAACATATTCCTCCATAAACAATTTTGATACAATCATTGTTATAACCACATAACAACATCATTCATTATTCATAGTGCAATATATATAATTGACTTAATGCATGGAAACTTATGGAGGGACGTTAACTCTCCACCCAACCATAGGAAATATACACTCCAATATTTCTTGCATCTAACCACCCTTGAGCCAAATTTATATTATGAGGATTTAAGTCCTCGAGGGAATTCACACCATTGCAAATCAACTATATCACACAAGATTCCAGAGCTCACAGTGTCTTCACCTACTTACAAGAATTCATAGCACACAGTTTCTCCTCCTACTAAATAATATAGAAAACCATATCTCACAGTTTCTCCACCTACTCAACATGGATCCAAACTACATTATGTTTCCACCTCTTAAACCCCACAGGTGTCCAAATTCACAGAGTTACTGTATAAGTTTACCACAATACATAAAAAATATTTACTGAGAGGAAATTATAAATAACCAGAAATAATACATGTAAACATAATGCAAAAAAATTATCCTGAAAAAACCCCAACTCTGGGGAAAAACCCAGCCTAAAATAATTTCATTAGACCATTGGCCAAAACCATAGCCAATTCGAAAAAGTGAGTCTTCACCACTCACATCCCTATCATACCTTACAATAATGTCTTTCCAACCTTTTTAAAGGTCCCATTACATAAATTCCATGGGAAAATTCCTGGGCCCAAAAATCCCACTAATGACTTGGTCAACTTTGACTCTTTCACTAAGTCAAGTTTACCTAATATCACCCCCTTAAACCTTGACTAAATCTAGCAAAATATTCCATGTGAGTTAACCTCACTCACTCTCGCCCTTATCCCCCTAAAACTTTATAACAAGGGTATTTATTAACGCAACATGCCCCAAATCACCTAGGTCTAACAATAGACTTTATTGGCAATTTTCTTGAGGTACGCATGCCTTACCAGGTCTTACAACCATATTTCCATTTACATGCAATATTTTTTTTAACTCCATTATATATATATATATATATATATATATATATATATATATATATATATATATATATATTATGTTGTTTCATAACCCATCCTCTCATCTTATCATTATTGAGCCCTTTCACTCTAATTCTCTCCTCTTGCATGTCACTCTCTCCATGACCAATCCCTAGAAAATTTCCAGAAGCACCTCTTAAACTCATCGATCTAAGTTCCAACATGTGTAGCTCACCCACTACTCGTTGTAATCTTGCTATATGTATCCACTACTTTCTTAGCACCACAATAACTCTCCATAACAATGATATTTTTGTTTTCATGGACATACCAGTTACACATAAAATTTTGAATGTGATCATGATGCTTAATGCTAATTTTTACCAGATATGGAATGAGAGCATTTATTGTTGAAATTTATAGCTATGGTTGGTATTCATTATTAATAGTTTATCCCTTGAAATATATAATGAAAATGTAATACATGTTCTTCATGTCATTTTATTGATTACCCTTGAAATGAATATGTGGCATGTTCTTCATGTCGACCTCAAAAAGAGTGAAATTTCAATTTTCAAATTATATTGGACTAGATTGCAAATTGTAAAGTCAACTCTACAAAATTTTAGGTCATCTTTCCCTCTTAGACACACCCATTTGGTCATCATGAGAACTATATATATATATATATATATATATATATATATATATATATATATATATATATATATGTTTCATTTGTCTCTCCTATGAGAAACCAATTCATATCATTTGTATATTAGTGAAGAAGCAAAAGGGAGACTTAGTTCCTCCAAAAGGAAGAAGCATTATGTGGCAGCTAAATTGATATTTTGTACAGACTAAAATTGTGGGTAGATACAATTTTTGATTAGAAAAACCTTTGAGGTAAGGAGCCAAACTCGAAGGCAAGAAAAGGACCGAGCTATAAGGTAGGAAAATGGTTGAATTCTGAGGTATGTAGAGGCTGAGTTCTGAGCAGCCTATGTAGAGAGGAAAATATTAACTTGTCTAAGAGGGTAGTTTGACCAAGTGTGTCTAGAGATATGCTACTAGTCAGTTTGACTATATGACTTGATGTATCTCTGTTGAAATTAATGATTTATCTAAGAAAAGGGTTGTTGGGTTTTTCCCCCATGTGGGTTTTCCCAGGGTAAAATGATTGGTGTTTATTTTCTAGTTGTCTCTTTATGATCCTACTATTTTTCTTGTTTAAATTTGAAGATATTTTGTGTAATTTATTAAAGATAAATTTGAATTAAAGTGAGCTTAAATTAATATCATTAGAAGTAAATAAACATTTATAACTTAACCCCTCTCATCATTAGCCATATGTATTATTTTATTTTCATGGGCCCTTCTACCCATTTCCACCACACATTATTGATTGAACTAGAACTTATCTTCTCCCTTGTTTCCCCCCTACTTGTACAGTCTATGATCAACTGCAAATATTCCTTCATCCATTTGAGGATGGATAGCCTTTACATGGCCTGAACCCTAACGATCACTTGTAATATAATGTTGGATCGATATCCAAATTTAATCTCCATATAATTTTTTGCGCAAATGGTTTCAATTTCCCAAATCATGTTCAATACATGCATTGACCATGGCCAAGGACACAAGGGTTTCTACTTTCCTCCACATAGCCATCTAATTCGTCTAAATGGTCAATCGGTAATATTGGTAATTGTTGGAATCACCAACCCCTCCATGGATTTTCTTTGAGCTCATTATATAATCCCTCCCAGAAATATAAATTGTGGGCACCATAACCACCACAGTTTCAACCGTTCAACCTCCTCCAAGAATGTTTGCTTCCCTTTATAACTATGAAATGGTCCTGTAAACCCTAGGGTGCAGTAACATGTTTTTTGGTTGGTACTTAAGCCATTTCTTGATAATATTTATCCAAAACTATGACACCAAATAAAAATAAACCCCCCACTTAATCAATAATTTATTTCTTCAAATTTGACTCCTTCGGCCCCTCTAGTTTTCAAGGCTAAGGACACATGACTACAAACAAACGCAACTATGCCCGTGACCAAAACCACAATCCATTTATCTGTCATTATGTGGCATGAATACCTCATGTGTTTTTCCCAATCATTTCCACCCCAATGTGGTGTGATAAGGAGACTTATTGTCTCTTTAAGAGAAGAATACCTCATGAAGAAATAAATTATCAAGATAAGAACAAAAACCTTCCAAAAGAGTGATTTTGTTATAGAGTTCTTCCATGGATTTCTCCCTCGACCAAAATAGATATTACTTATCTCCATATTGAAATAGGCCTTTCAAACTAAGGGAAACAATGAGGATGATAGTTACAAAACTGCATAACCTTTGTAGCAACATTTCACTTTTGCAACCATACAAGAACACCAATTCAGAAGCAATTCTATCAACATTTTTGGCACATCCATTCCCTGGTCACAATTGAACTCTTGTTTTCCCTTTTCTCCTTTATCATTGACACATTTGGATAAATAATCCCTTTGAAACATAGGCGTCCCTATGAAGCCAAAATACATACACCTTTAGCTATGATACCAAATATATCAGTTTACCACGAGACAAAACAAATATTTACCAAGAGGAAATTATAAATAACCAAAAATTTATCCTGGATGTTAGTGCCCTATAATCTATAGTATCACAAGGTGACTGAGTATTCTTTTCATATCTTGTATATTGAAGATAATATTCCATGGTTGTCATTTATTTCCAAAAAAGGAAAATAAATCTTGACTGTCAAGGACCTTCAAAGGAATCAATCTTCCTTTTCAGTTTAGTTGAAAAAGGGAAGTGTTGTTGATAAAGTGTAATGGTGAGGAAACTTCATTTCTGCCCTCATTCATTTCATCTACCCTATTTTACCTTTCATTTTTTCTCAACTCTAAATTCCAACACTTCATTTCTTTCAAAACCCCTTTTTAACTATCAAAAATCAAGTTTTAGAGTTAACAAAGCAGCTCCACCCACCCACTGATAGTCGTATCAGATTTCCCTAAAAACTTACCACTTATGTCGTTTACTGCAGCTTCACCCCAAAAATAGCCTTTAATAGATATCATATATTACATATACGATATCATATATGTCACTTTCTTCACAAAACATATGGAAACCCTTACCTTAATCGTAATCGACACTATGCAGATCCAAACTTCATACTTGTTGTCTCATACAAACCCTCTGAAATGCAATTTTGCAGGACTAGTGGGACCCATATTTCCCTTTTATATGCCCAAAATGCTTTAAAATCTTTATATTATGGTTCAGGCCTTCCCTTGCCACATCACCCTTTTCCCCACCACCCATCACACATTGCAATCGTCATTTTTCTATTTACACGATTAATACATCGCATGTTAAGTGGTCCAAGTTGTGATGCAATATGTTATTTACTGCGGTGTGCGATAAACTTAAAGGTGGCGATGTGTGGTAAACCTTAAAATTTATTATGTGCGGTAAGCTTAACTCCCGCGATTCACTTCACGAGTTTAAAAGGGTTAGTGCTAAGGAACATGTTAAAAACAATGGTTTGCAATCTGCGAGGGGGGGGGGGGGGGCCTCCTTGACACGTCACCATCCACTCACACCCCAACGGTCATCTACCCCCAACCCCACCATTGCACCCCATGCCACATCCACCTCATTAAACTCCGCTCACCTATCCTGACATCCACCACACCTCGCTCCCTTCTGATGATCAACACAACTTTTCGACCCCCCCTCAGCCTATGAACTTTAATAGAGGGGAGGGGGGGGGGGGGGGGGGGTCCGAAATAAATGGTTACGGTCTTCGCCCATACACCTACATGTCATCTCCAAATAATTTTGGACCCCCCAGGTCTGAAACAACTTACCACCTCCTAGACCCTCCGAAATCTAGTTTTGGGTTTTTTCATGCCATACTCAGCGGTAAGCGAATTTTAACTTTAGGGTCAAAACGACTTACCTCCACTTCAGTTTTTTCGTCCACAAGTTGAATGATGGAAGAGGGACTGTGGCAAGAGTACCTTTAGATGGGTTGACTCTCCATGACCAAAAACTAAAATCACGGAGTTGAACAGTTTTTCAATCCCTGAGCTCGCCACTTTTGAAATGCTCCAAGCCAAGATCATTAGTTGTTAAAAGGAGGTTGCGCCCAGATGGAGGTGTTCACTCAATGTTAATGAATAATCAATCACTGAATTCAAATCATTGTTCCTATATGTTGTCCATCTCTCGGAGGGCAAAGTAGTTCTTGTTAATAACAACCATCCTGAGCAGCAAGAGGAATTTTTACGCATGTCACCCCTGTTGCAATCACTTACTAAAGCTTGTTGATTATTTATACACATGTCATTAGTTTTATAACAGTTTCTCTAATTTTAAAGAAGATGGGAGTTTCGATCGAATTGAGTGTTTAAGGGAACCAAAACAATTCCATATGTCGAGATTTCCTTAATAACTCCTAATGCTTTATCTGCACAAGTCAAATAATGTCAGTCCTTCTATGTTATGTAGTTAACAAGAAATTAATTGTTAGTTACTGCATTGATTGTAATCAGTCAGTAGGATTAGCATAAATAATTCACACTACAAGGAAAATACCCTCTAGCGCAGGTTATGAAGGAGGTTTTTAGTGTTATAAAATTGGCCAAAATTGTCAAAAACACATTTGCTACAACATATGTTTACGATTATGGAGGTTTTGGCGGAGGTTTTAACGAAATTTCAACACAACTAAAAAAACTAGGCAGTCGAAGGTTATTACGGATGTTTTCTTCATCGGTGCACTACTAAGGTATCAACACACCGGTGTGTGTCATCTAGAAGGTGGCCCGGGGTGGTCGAAGGTGCATGCACTAGGCCATCAAGGTATAAAACCGCATCGGGGCGCAGTGTTGGTGATACAACGCACAAGGTCATTCTAATTGGTCTTGGGATTTTTGCAGTGCCCATAGGTTGTCTAAATGCACCGGTACATCAAGTTATGGAAACGCACTGGTGCGCAGTATCAGACAAACGCACCGTTTGTTCTAATTTTATTGGTATTTGTGCAGTGCCCATAGGCCGTACAAATGCCTCAGTGTGTAGACTCACATAAACGCACTAGTCCGCCGTATCGCACAAACGCACCAAGATTTATAATTGGTATTGGTATTTGTGCAATGCCTACAGGTCGTAGAAATGCATCGGTGTGATGTATCATACAAACGCACCGTTGTATAGTAACTGACACGCACTGATGTTCATATTGTATTTTTTAGAAACATCGAGCTATGACAGTGCAATTATTGTGATTTTCTTAAATTCATTATTCATCAAAAGTCGACACATCTTATAATGATATTCATATTAATTAATTTTTTATTAATGCATTTGAATGTGATGTTTGGATTAATTTGTTATATCATATCATAATTATTGTGATTTTTTAAAATTCATTATTCATCAAAAGACGACACATATCTTATAACAATATTCATATGAATTAAATTTTTATTAGTGCATTTGAATGTGTTGTTTGTATTAATTTGTTATATCATATCATCAAATTTCACATCTCTTCATTGTAATATTTAATCATCCATAAATTTAATCAGTAGTGTTACATTTCACAACGACAATGGAGAACACAATAGAATAAATTAAAACATATATATATATATATATATATATAAGACAGTCTTTGTCATACAAAATGGGACAGTTATTGGTATCCCTTGCTTTTATATCCAAACATATTGATCATCATTCTCCGCTTGAATTGTTGTCATTGCTAGAGCTACTTCCGTGACTTGGGTTATTTTTAGGAATGTTTTGTTCACGGCGTTGATTGTTTTCTTCTTCTTCACCTTCCATCTACAAACATAAAAATAAATTTTGATGAGTTTATATACATTGGTGAGAATAATTAAAATTTCAATATTAAATAATAGACATCAATGTAAATCGAAAAGAAATGACGTACCATAGCAATAATTAACTCATGAACTATACACATTCTTTCAAAACCATGTAGTATGCCATCTTTCAAGATTTCATCTGTTGGCACCGTTTCATACTTTGTTTCCTGCAAGTTTTATACCCCATAACAATTCATATATTTAATATAAAATATTTTTTTGTTCTATTAATTATAGACGGAGCTAAGTAAAACAAGATCGATAGATGCTTACAAATTCCACAATTAATTTCTGATATGCCAACATATACTCACAGCCCATATTTTACCCAATGTCAATCAATTCTTATGATGGTTCTTCTTTGTATGTTAACATCTATTTGAAGACATTCAATTATGATTTTTCTAAAACAACTTAAAAAATACAAAAATGAAATCTAGTTAAGTTGTTATAAGGAAGTAACAATTACTCACAAACTTAGATATCAACCCTTTTCTTCCTTGTCATCTTGTTTTATGTGCTAAATGGGTTCCATTTTCTTTTCTTTTCTGCAAGAAAATACTTGAAAATTAATATTTAATGCTAAATTGTTTATCTATTGTACCTAATGATCGAAAAATTCAATGATTACATATTACATTTGAATCACATTGTTGTTGAGATTGCACCTCCTGCGATGTAATTTGTCCATTTCTTTGACCATCTTCTTATACACCTTTTTGGACATTCCTACTAGCATATTTCTGATATCAGCTCATTCATCTTTTGAGATTTTCATAATTTTCCTAAAAATGTAACATGGCAATAAAATATTTAATTTTTATATTGATATATGAAAAATAAATATAACAAAAGTGATATTTATAAATAATTCTAGACAAACATTTAAAGGAATATTACTTTTTCATTCCTTATTTTTTTTTGTTGTACATTTTTGCTATTAAAAGTCTCACATGTCTCATTGACCAATTCTCTAAAAACTCTTCCTGTAGTTTAGATAAAATTTGGTTCTTGGAATCATTGGATTGATTTTTGTATTGTAAGTGGAAAGAATGTCTATACATTTGTTCCACTAGATCCCTCAAACTTTTGTAAAAGTTTTCCCCCCTTTCTTTAACCTCCGGCACCACTCCAGATGAGCTGAGGAGCAATTAATTTTCATTTGCATGTCCTATTTTTTTCTTTTCTTAGAACAAAATTCATTTTCCTGAGTTGTTGGTCCCTGTAGAACATTAAACAGATGTGAATAAATATATTATTTGACATATGTTATCTAATAATTTTAAGTATATTATTAATGAAAATTAAAAAAAGAAACTCATATTGGATCGATAGTATTTTTTCCTTCACCTAATTCATCTTTTTGCAATTTTTCCATCAAGATTTTACGCTCTTCTGGTCCTGGATCAGAAATAATCTTATCGAGCTTCGTCATTTTGTGGCTCTGCATGATACACAATAAACAATACATATTAGTTAAACTTGCATATAGTTCAAAATTAATATTTTTTGTAAATAATTTACAAAGAACTTTCCTTTTTTAATTTTCTTGATGTGTTATCAGTAATTTTGTTACTTGATCTCTTGTCAGCCATTTCTTTATCAATATGAAACTTGTACCTTATCATTCATTAATATATTTTATAAATAAATTATCAACTTTTTAGGTAAAAAAAAAATTAAAAAATCTCAAGAAACCAGTACGCCATTCATGGTGTACGCACTGACGTCGGTGCGTAGTGGTCTTATAAACGCACTGCCAAAACAGTATAACACACTGTATGGTTCTCTGTGTCAACAAGGAGTACCGATGCATTACATGTTAACCATCGCACCGATTTACATAGAAAAAAATATTAAAAATCGTCCAGTGTTAGTTTTTGCAGCATAAATGCCACGTGAAAACAAGGGACCACCATACGGTGCTCTCTGTGAACTAGGAGACGCAATGCGGTGCCTTATATGTTACATGGTGCATCGATTAACACAATAAAGTACTTCTGCGGTGCGTTGGGATAATCCAATGCACCAGTGCGTTAGGTTACGCCTGGTGCACCAATTGAAAAAATCTGTTTTTTTTAATTCACGCAAGGGCCGACATGGATTGGGATCCGACTATGCAAGTCATCTCGTGGGTTGGAAGTATTAGGCCTATATCTAGCAATACAAACCCTATAAATCTAAAATGAAAAGCCCTAATTCTGAAATTACAGAAACAGGGAGAAGAAAGGGAAAAAAAAAAGAATGTAGGGTTTATAGTAAAAATGGAATTTTTTTTTTAAATGAAAATGAAAAAGAAATTGAAATTTTTTTCTTACTGCGTAAAATAACTGCTGAAAAAAGTAAAAAAACAATAAAGTTTAATCACAAGATCATTTGAAATTCTATGGTACAGGGTTTGAATCACCAGAGTTTTGGAATTCTGATTATCTGAATACTTATGTTCGAACGCATTTCACTGCTCCATAGTTTTCTCGTGCTCTATTGCTCCAGGTATGTCTCCTGCAAATCTCTGGCTGAAAATTATTGCAAAAATAGTGAAATAATGAAAAGTGTTTAGTATTTAAAGAATTGTATTATGAAATTAGATTTTTGAAAATATTTTGCCGCCCATTTTTCAATTTACCGTTTTTTTCACTTAAAGAAAATAGAGTTGCACTTTTTTTATTTGTGGTTATTCGTCACTGGTGCGTCACTTAATATCACCGCACTGGTGCATCCATTTATATCACGGCATCAGTGCACAGTAACGAAAATGCACCAGTGTGGTGATCTATACATTGGCACCGATTACAAGAAGTCCATTTTTAAGGCACCGAAATTACTTTTAGGTGTGTGCACCAAAATTTATTGTTGATTTTGCTCAAATGCATGAAGAAAATATCATAATTATATCGAATGGAAAATTCTTCAAAATCCAGCTCGTTCCATAATATTTCTCAAAGTCCATCCAGGAGTTCTCCCTATCCATCTCGAGACGTAATATTTACTTCAGATTTTATTTATATTTTCATTATCTAATTGAATTTATGTTTTTTATCCATGTAAATCATACACAGCTTAATTAAATTTATAATGTATACAAATTTGCAAGTTCATGCAGATTTAGAATCTAGTTCAAATGCACAAAATATTCAAACAAATCCAAAACGTCGGAAGCTCTTATCAGGAGTAGCATACCGTAAGGCGCATTTGGTAGATGAAAATGGACAGCCGCTTCACCCTGCCAATTGTAACAATATTTCATTTTCTAGCCACAATCCTGGGACAATGATGGTAATAATTATAATTGTTTGGTATATTGATTAATGTAATTATTTCAACGTCAAACCAATTAATCATGCAATATTGTCAACATGGTTACTAATTGATATCATATATTTTTTACTAATCATGTTCAAATATTTTTTTTTTAATTATTAGGATTCTAGTGATGATGAGCGACCTACCTACCATCTTCTGTTGCACCCCACGACAATGTCAAATCGAGAGAAGACTGAATTAAGAGAAAAAATCAGAGAGGAATGATACCAAGAATGGTTGAGCCAACCACCGATTCAATTCCCACTACGTCCAAATTCACCATTTAGGAATGGCTACAACAATAGTAATTCTTCACAAGCTGGCAATGGAGGCAATCAAATAGAGGTTGGTATGGATGATTACTTAAGGGATACGACTTCCATGGAGACAATGTTGTTAGATGCATTCCAAAACGATGATCAACTAGGGGATGATGCTCATATCACTGACACCTTTTTCGAAAGCCTTAAATGTGCTTCCACCACCTCTCTCTTTGGACCTGACGGTTAGTCATAGTCTACCCAGTTGGGGAAAACGATGTTACTGTACAACTTGAAAGCAAAGTTTGGCTTGTCGAATACATGTTTCTCGGAAATTTTGAGGTAAGTTACCATAAATTCCTCCCTTATATAAATTTGAGAAATATAATCAGTACAGTAAAATGAACATTAAAAATGGTAAATTTTATGAATGCTAATAATTATATCGGCATTAATGCACATGTATTAATATATTTTTCCATGATCACCAACTACAGGTTATTCAAAGATAAGTTTCTTCCGAGTGATAATGTCTTGCCCGGCAACTACGAAGAGGCAAAGAAATTGTTGAAAATGTTGGGTGTTGAGTACATATCATATCATGCATGTCCAAATGATTGTATTCTATATAAAGGAGAATATGCAGATAAAGAGATATGTCTAAAATGTGGGCATGACAGGTATGATAAATAAAAAAAGAAGGGTAAATCAAGTACTGGTCATCCTTTTAAGATATTGAGGCACATGCCTATAATCCCAAGGATTCAAAGGCTCTTTCATTGCAAAGAATTAGCTATGTTGCAAGGATGGCATGCCTCACATAGTAGTGAGTTGGGATTTATGTGAATCCCAACTGGTTACATAGCCATGAAGCATATAGAGGATACATGGCCCGAAAAATTCAAGGATGAAGTATGAAGTCTACGACTCAGAATATCCATGGATAGCGTCAACCCATATTCCCTCAAGAACACCAATTATTCTATTTGGCCTATAGTAGTGATCAATAACAATATCCCCCCATGGTTGTCCGTGAAGAATGAACAGCTTATGTTGGCTCTCATAGTCCATGGTAGAAGACAAGTGAAGAATATGGATGTCTAATTACAACCATAGGTAGATGAATTGAAGGAATTATGGGATGGCATAAATGTATACGATGTATCAAGACCCATCGCAACAAAGAGGTGTTTTACATTGTATGGCATATGTGCTTACACGACACATGATTATCCAGGCTTAGGAGTTTGCTCTGGTAAATTACATGTTTAATTTATTGATTTTTTTAATTTACGTAACAATGTTATTTCACATATTTCTCATCTTCATGATATTCTTTAAGGTGCCATGCATATTAATTGTATACAATAATCTCTTAGGTCTTGTAACAAAATGGTATTTTGGATGTAAATGTTGTGGACCTTCTTTGAAAGCTAGACGGTCCAAGGACCTACGAAAGCTAATGTATGATTGCTCCAGGGTATTCCTCCCAGAAGAACACCCTTACAGAAGATTAGCATCCACTTTCAATGGTAAACAAGAGAGAACCCAAAGGCCTCCAATAACGACACTAGCTAAATGGCTTAGAGCATATGAGAGAGAGAAGGAGAAGGAGTTCATAGAAATGTTTGATTCAAATGGGGAGCCTATGTTTGATGATCCAGAATTATTCAACACCTATGTTGAGAAATTTCCCATTGGGATGAAAATGAAATCTATATTTTATAACCTTCCATATTGGGAGCATCTTAAGATTACCCACTTATTATATCCCAATCATATATTTAAAAATGTTTCATCTTCTTTATGGAGGAACATATCATCGAAACAAAGTGACACAATGTTTGTTAGAAAAGATCTTATTACTTCAAAAACTAAAAATAAACATTGGCCAAGACGATTAGAAAGTACAGGATCAAAGGCAGGCGTTGGTCCCTCTAATTCATGGTATTTCAAAGAGGGTGATGTCCCATGGATTTTTAAAAAATATTATCTTTCTTTGGCAAAGGAAGTTATAATGGGTGTGAGGGTGCCATCTTCATATGGGTCTTCACTACGGCGCTGCTTCACCGTGGATGACCATTTGTCGAGGTTGAAATCGCATGAACATTTGAATCTTCTAAGAGTACGTATAATTTCAAAAGCATGATTTTATTATTTGTTATAATAATAAAATTTATCCCATGCAAGGATAATAAAACATAACTAATTTTGTATATTATTGCACGTGTTTATAACTTTGTAGTGTCATTATCCTTTGCTTGTGCATGGGTGTGTGAAACATGAATTCCCTCAAGACCTAGGGCGTGCCATATCTAAATTATCTGCATTTTTACATTGGATCACGTCAAATGATATTTATGTGGCTATCATTCCATGGTGGCGTCAAAAGATAGTTGAGATTGTTTGTATGTTTGAGAAGGAACTACCGACGAGTTTCAAGGACTTGCAGGTTCATCTTATAATCCACCAAGTAGATGAGGTTTAATTAGTTGGGGTGGTTTCTTTTCATTGGATGTTCTTCTTAGAGAGGTACATGAAGAAATTGAAAGGTTTTGTTCGACAAAGGGCAAAACCAGAGGGGTCTATGGCAGACGGGTACATATCATATGAATCTTTCTATTATGCCAATGATTACATCAAGCAGATCGAAAACATACCAGGTGTGGTGATTTGGGACGATGAAAGGGATGAAGACAAAAGAGAAGGGGAGTTGCTCCAAACGAGTGGAAAAAAGTGCTTGATAAAGAGTAAGCAACTTATAATTTTTCAAATTTACACAAAGTAAATATTCATGTTGAACATCAATATAATGTATATTTTTATCTCTATGTACTATATAATGTCGGTTTGATTTCATCAGCGAATGCAGAAATTGAAGAAATCAATAAATTCGTTCATTACAATTCTGAAGCGACATAACCATGGGTCGCATTGTACGAACAAAAGAGGATGAAATGGGATAGTGACAGGAAAGAATTCAAATGGTTGAATGGTAGAAGTGTGCCTTATCCCGATCATTTAAAAGAAAATATGCCCCAACAGTTGGGTTGCTGACCAAGTCAGAGAAAAATACGGTGTGACCGATCATTACCCGCGTGCTGAAGAGGATGCGCTAAATGTAGGGATTGGGTGTAGCAACTCGGTAATAATATATTTAATTTATATGTACATTTGAAACTTATAAGACATCTATATTTAATATTTTAACTGTTGGGTTATTATAAGACACATGACATTATGATTTTTTTTATTTTTTTATAATAGCTACATTTGTTCCCATCTATGTGGGCATATGGACACCATTTTCGCACAGAAAATGCCGATGCTGGAAACATCACACAAGACTGTGGAGTGGAATTCAAGTTCGATCAATCTAGTCAATCTAGCCACCGTGATCAAAACCTAGTACGAGGGACATTAGGTTACATCGGAAATATACAAGAGATCATTGAAGTGGATTTCTCTTCTTTCCAATGTGTTATTTTTAGGTGCAAGTGGTGGGACACCTTTGGTCGAAATAATGTAAATGAATATCGCGATAGTGGCATGATATGTATCAACTCTAGAAAGATGTCGGATGAAGCTAAGGAGCCCTATGTTTTCCCCAAACACTGCAACCAAGTGTTTTTTTACCTAGATGTGTTGGATAGGGATTGGTGGTTCCTATTAAGACATGACCCTAGATCAAAACGTATTTTTGAGAACAATAGTGTTATCATGCCATGTGAGCTGGAAGATAATGAGGGTGACCATGAGAACCGAGAGTGATATGGTACATGTGTTATTTGATCATCAATATTTATACTTTTTAAGATGGATTTTTTGAAACATTATAATACGTATTTTGAATTAATTGGTAATTTGCATTGTGTTAATGTTAAAATCAATATTTCACTTGATAATTTGAAATTATGTTTGATCTCAAAAACAATGGCGTACTGTATAGAGTTCTTTATTTTTTTATGTAAGATCATAATAAAATAATGATAATTCTAAAGCACATGAATTTATTTGCATTAGTTTCTAAACTTTATTATGTTACAATAATTCATAATATTCTAGATATATTATTTTACAATTATTTAAACTTTTACAAATTAAAAAATTTAAAATTTTTAATAAAATCATTTCACATTAATACAATTAAAATTTTACTAATATTTTACATGCAATTACAATTACAATTACAATTAACTATTTTACAATTTCACATACAATTACAATTTTAGAATTTTACATACAATTACAATCACAATTTTACAATTTCACGTACAATTACAATTACAATTTTAGAATTTTACATATATACAATTACAATTTTAAAAATTTAAAATTTACAATTACAATTACAATTTTACAAATTTAAAATTTACAATTACAATTACAATTTTACAAATTTACATATATAGCATTACAATTACAATTTTAGAATTTTACATACAATTACAATTACAATTATGTCAATTTGACAATTTTACATATATACAATTAAAATTAAAATTACAGTTACAATCATTTCACAATAAACTAAATATTACAATTACAATTAAAATTTTACACATATTTTACAAGATAACAATTACAATTAATACAAATACAATTACAATTTTATAATTTTACATACAATTAGAATTACAAATATCATGATCATTTAATATTAAATTAATTAAGAACATCACGATCATGATAACCATTGTACAAACATCATATTTGACTAAAAACACATTCAAATTCGTTAACATCATCGTGATCATGATCATCTAACAAAACATAATTAGCATTATATAACATCATCTCAACACAAACATCAAATAGACATCTCATGTGAAATAAATTTTATCACGTACACATCTATCTACAAGCTGCACATTAAATGAACATATCTAACATGACCTAAAAATATACACATCATGATGATCACCAACATGTAAATTAAGTACAACTGCAACATGAACATAAAATACATGGACCATATATATATATATATATATATATATATATATATATATATATATATAATGTCAAAAATATATAACTGTAATATAAATGTCATCTATCAGCTGGTGGTACATCATTAATAACAGTACTAGTCGAGGCATGCTCAGTCAATGGTGCAGTCTCGACAAGCTTAGTCGATACATGTTGATTATCATGTGCCTGTTGATCTAGTACTAGTGCCTCATGCTGATTAAGATCAACTGTTGGCTTCTCATCGTGATGACTGGACATGGTAGATGGTCCAACTTGCTCTCCATGATGACTGCTGCTCATATGGCATGGCGTGAGGTGAACGATGATCACTCCCCTAATCGTGATCATCAGATGATGTGTCTACACTACTCGCGGAGTGTCGATCACGTGTTGTGCCTTGACCACGCCTATAACGTGCAAGGTTCCTCTTCAGCCGCGTAACTAAGGTCGTAGCTCCTACGACATGTCGCATCAAGATGTACATGTCACGCAGCATGCCTCTCCACATATGTACCAGCCTACCATCGCCCTGTATGTCTCTCATAATAGTGAGCCTAACTCCCACCTCAATAATCAATGCACAGATTTGGTCGCCCAACTCCATCCTAAATCTCCTATCAAGCCTACTGTTTCTAGCAAAAGGCGCTATCGGCACACCAGCAGGAGCAGGTCTCTCTGCACCGACCTCCTGATGATCCTCGTCATCTAGCATATCTTGATCTTCATCAGGATCCACACCTAGATCATGTGGTGGTGCGGGCATGTCCTCGCCATCAAAAGACCCAATGTCTATAAAATATATACAAGTACAAAACAATAATTAGACAATTTCATTACACAACTTAATAAAAACAAGTTAAAGAACATGTTAGAATAAATTTAAATAAAATAGTAATTTTAGCTCTATCATCTGATGGCTCATCATCTATGAAGAGGATGTTGGCACACCCTCGCTAATCCAAACCAGCATAAGGACAGGGTACCATAACAAAGGGATGCTCATCAACACTTGCTAGCAACTCCAGTGCATCATGCAATATCCTCGTGGAAATCTTGGTCTCGCCCCTCTTGGGAATAATTTGTCCCCACATATGCATATGTACCTCCAACATCGGCCTACGAAGCTGCCGAACAAAAGTAGGCCTCGTCTCTGGAAACCTCCCAAAAAATAAAAAAAAAATCTCTGAAGAAAAATGAAAGTTGACCCTCCCTTGTGCATGAGCACGACATCTATCTAAGGCTGTACAGAACTGCCGCAAAAAAATGGTAGACGACCTGACAAGTCATGGCTCATGTACTAAAGAATCAACATAATATAGAAGCAGGAAACTAATGTGTTGTTCGTCACCGGTGTTGTGTGAAATGGTCGAAATCAGAAGTGAGAGGCACCTCACCTCCTCACTACCAAATGCAGAAATATGTAACTGACCTCCGAAGACCTGAAAATATGAAGGAGACAGTATATATGCGCTAATGTATCTATGGGAGTACACCAACTAATTCCCTGCTTCATAGCCAACTGGAACCTCTAGGAACGAGGGAAAATCCACCCCTCTCCTCGATAGCCCTGTAATGAAATATATGTCCTCCTCATTGGGCGCGTACCACTAGTTAGGACCAACTCAGAAAGCCTGTCAATGGGCATTCCACCTGCAGATAAGATGTCTCAAAAACAAACCATGGCCCTTTAGGGAAGTAGCCTCCTCATAGAACTTGAGGAGGCCTACCTGCCTTAGGAGCCCCTGGATAGCTATTGTAATAGGGTGAGGGTACGCATCTCTCTCCCTCTCTCGTGCCTCCCACAGGCGAACCATGTTATATCGGTCCGCCTATTGTTGTTGTTGTTCCATCTCTTCTCTCCTTTCATGTCTCTGAATGATTGACATACTAAACACAATTTTTTTATTAAATGAGAGATGTATTTAGGAATATACATATATAATTATTTTTGGAAAAAAAGAAAGCATTCGGTGCACCACAAAAAACAGGCATGCACCGGTACCGGTGCATATTTTTTTGTCACGCATCGATGGCGGTGCACCAGAAAATTTTCAACGCACCGACAGCGATGTACTTGAAAATTTTCAATGCACCGTTGACTATGGAACATGTCAGCAGGGCGGTACGCTGACTAAACTCTATGCCCTATGGCATATAGTTCGGTTAGCACACCGACCTCCTAACATCATTACATATTCAACGGTGTTGTCTTTTACTAGGCCGCATTATTGACCCTGTCGAAATGCAAAATGCGGTGCGCTGACAAAAATACCCACCCCAGGGCGGATATTTAAGTCAACGCACCGCATTGCCACTATTCCACATGGTCAACGGTGCGGTCGAGTAACTGACTGCACCGCACCTTTTTTTAAATTTTAAAATAACATGGTGCGCCTTTCGATACCACTCCAGAACTGGTGCGAATACCATTAGCACCGGTTTTGGTGTGGCCTACAAATTTACAGGCAGCACCACGAACCAGTGCGAGCCGAACGGCTCGAGTGCACCTCGAGACAATTTTTGTTTTCTTTTAAATGGTTAATTTTAAGGTAATTTGAAATTCTAATCCGCTAAAAGGCTTAATTATGGAAAAACAAGAAAAATACCCGTACATTTTTCCATCAAGGAGGCATATTGGTTGTAGAATTTGCAAAAGAAAATTTTCCCACCGTTTTGCAAGATTCAAGCTAGAGATTGGTGGGCAATGCACAGCAGCAGTGCGTGTAATGGGTGAAATTGGAGCATCGATGTCAGGGAAGCTTAGACAAGGATAAATTGCACCGGTGCATGAGAGCTCTGGAGCACTGAGAAAAGTGAAAAATGCGGTTTTTTGGCCATAATTTTTTATTTATTTAACCTTGTCCCGGGGCGCGGGGTTTTATAGGCACACTGGTGCGGTTTCTTAAGACCGCACTGGGCGGTTTCTATTTTGGCACGGGGTTTTAGGACACATTGGTGTGGAATCTTTGTAAAGCACCGGTGCGCTACCGCAATAAGACACAGCTGGCGGGTTTGTATGAAGCACACGATGTGCCGGTGTGCCAATGTTTTGTGTGCACCAGTGCTTTCTCTTGTTGAACACACCAGTGTGGTTTAGGATGATAAGCGCACCAGAAAAAAAACATCTGCAAAAACCTCCACCCGCCAACCTCCTCTAGTAACCTCCGCTAGAAACGGATGTCTGGTGTATTTTTATAATGGATTCCTCAAAAACATCCGCTAGAGTATATTTTCCTTGTAGTGTCACTGTTCGAAGTATTAAGGGGGGGGGGGTCTGCAATAAGGAACAGTCCCATTCTGTAATTTTGTTCACTAAATTTCTAGTGACTATTTGAAAGTAATAAAAGACCAGCTGTTCAGGATTCATGTGGTGTCTGAAATGGTGAAATATTCTCCTATTTTTATGTGTTTTTCTATTGTTTTTCTTTCTCTGTGTTTCTGCAATATAATTGTAAAAAAGAGAGTGTGAAGAATAGGATTTATTATCTAGAGCACCCTATTTTGGCTATGTTTACAATAGTCTATGTTTTCTACTATTCCAAATCGAGGAATTCTTAATTTCTCCCCGGTTTCTGAACTTTACATCCTAGGAAAAATTGAGGAATTCTTAATTGCTCCTTAGTATCTACCTTGCCTTACATTTCTTGTTTTCATAATCCATTTAAAAGTATGAAAGATCCATGGTAGTGCACTTATCTTGCCTTGTTTCACTCATGCTTGATATTTCTGCAATTTAATCACCCAAGCCTCTTTGACTCCATTGCCCAATGGCTTTCCCTTTGTCTTCCCACCAAAATAGTTCAAGATCCAAACTTTGCATCTAATAGCTAGCCTAAAATTCCCAATCAACAAAGCTATATCTAATAAAGAGATCCCTCTCTGGGTCTAGGAGGGCTAGATCCTAGGCCAAAGTGATTTTGATGTTGGCCCTCCTACATTCTGTCTTTAGCCTTCAGAATTACGGAGTGATAACATAGTGGCGACCATACTAGGGATGAAATTTGTGTTCCTCAGCAAAAATTATCAAGTCTAGATCTGGTTGATGATGGTGGAAAAATAGCCAGACACAAGAAGGTTGAAATCATCCACCTAGCGACTCTACAGTTTTCAGTTGACCTAAAGACTCCACTGGTAGAAGAATCCAGATTTGTTGTGAGCATACGGTGACTCCATTCTCTGATTGATTGACAAGATGAATTCAATAATACAACGCAGGTATGCTCCTTTGGACAAATCTAAGATCCCAAGTTTTACAAATCCCATGCCAAACATTGATTGGTTAAAATATCTTCCATTGTTTAGAGATAAGAAAGGTGATGATGCTACCATACATTTTTTAAGATTTCATATCCATGTCCGAAGATTTAAAATCCAATTTCTATAGGACTGTCTTATGAAAATGTTTGTGGGCAGTTTAGAAGAGAAAGCTAGGATTTGGTATGAAGATCTACCAATTGCAAGTATGAGTTCTCTAAAGTGTTTTCATGTTGTGTTTTGTGGTAAGTATAAAGAATATTGTCCCTCTTTGTCACTAATTCAAGACTGTTGTGATAATTTTCAAATTTTTATTGAATCTCTGGAGGATTACTATGATGATGATCATTTTATGAATGATGAGGTATTAGAAGTTTTAGAAGAAAGACCATTTCAGAAAGTGGAAGTTTTGTCTAAAATGTCTTCTCATCATGAAAAATGGAATGAGATATGCTTTCCAGAAGTTCGTGAAGATTCATCATAGGAAATATCCCCATAAACACAAGGAAAATATGATCAGCAGATGGTTAAAGAAGAACTTCGGCTCCCTAAACTAGATCTAGCACAGGATAGCAGTGAAAACCTCCAGCAATCTAGTAATCCAGAAGAAAAAACAACAAAGTTTGATGGCATAGATTCACAAGAGCATCTTCAGCCAACAATGTTTTATCCAGAGGTTGAACACCATTCAAGTTTGTTTGATGAAAGCCAAGAAAGCTTGCCAAAATAAGGTCCATCAGCTAATGACCCTTGGCCCGATATTATTGAGAATTCGCAGCTTCCCTGCAAGTTTCTGAATGATAAAGCGAATGAGGAAGAGCACACAGAACAACTGATTATCATGGACATAGAAGAAAAAGAATGTCCTCTTTGCCATATGAAGACAATCAGTGCCAACACAAAGGCAAGGGAACAGCCTAGGATGAGGTATGTTTTTATATCACCAATATCTAAGGGATCTCATGTTGCATGTTTACCTAGATCCTCTAAGTAGTTTATTACATTCATCAGTGAAGGAAGAGTCGACCAGGTTTATTAACAGAGCTATTGAATTCAATCAAAGAGTTAAGTTGCCATGTTCTGAGCCCATTGTTCTACCCAAGGAAATAGAAGGTCAATTTTAGTTAAGCACTCATTTTCTTGACTGGTTACATTGGAATTCTAATTATTATTTGATAGGATATTTTTTTATCAGACTAGATGTAGGTAGGAGTGCCAATAAGCTCAGTACTTTGAGAATATTTTCGGTTTTAATTTAAGGTTACCAATTCAGACTTCAGTTTCAGTATAGTTCAGTGTTCAACATTCAGACTTTCTGGTGCAGCAGTGATTTTAGTTGGATGGTTTGCAGTGCATAAGTTCAGTCGTAGTTTCATTTCAGATTGTAGTACATGGATCAGATTCTTGTTTGAGGTTTGGAAAAAATGATTAAAATATTTTCAACCATATATATTGTAGCATATCAGGTTGCAGATTTGGGATCATCCCAATGGATTAGGTTACTCATCTACGGTGTTCTTGACACCTCCTAAAGGAGTTGCCATCCCCAACTAGAGCCTATGTTATTACCCTATAATCTATAGTATCATAATGTGACTGATTATTCTTTTCAAATATTGTATATTGAATATAATATTCCATGGCTGTCATTTATTTCCAGAAAAGGAAGAGAAATATTGACTGTCAAGGACCTTCAAAGTAATCAATCTTCCTTTGCAGTTCAGTTGAAAAAGGAAAGTGTTGTTGATAAAGTGTAATGGTGAGAAAACTTCATTTCTACCCTCATTCATTTCATCTACCCTCTTTTACCTTTCATTTTTTCCGAACTCTAAATTTCAACACTTTATTTCTTTCAAAACCCATTTTTAACTATTAAAATTGAAGTTTTAGAGTTAAAAAAGTAGCTCCACCCACCCACTGACATCCGTTTCATCTATCCCTTAAAAATTATCACTTATTTCGTTTACCGCAGCTCTGCCCCCCACAGCCAGCCTTTAATACATATCATATATTACATATATGATATCTTATATGTCACTTTCCTCACTTAAACATATGAAAACCCTTACCTTTAATCACAATCGGTGCTCCACAGATCCAAACTTCATACTTATCGTCTCCTACAC